>RJWT010042015.1:0-12209 GCA_004365215.1 Cuniculus paca
CTTTCTTTCTCCCAATAAATATATTCTGTTCTTAACCTCTGTTGTTCCTAAAATTCATTCTTCAATTTTAGAGAACACGAACTCATACCAGACATAGTGGGTTGGGAGTTTCATTCCCCTGTATCACCATCACCACCATAAAATAGATAAATAAAATTAAAACCAAGTCTTAACCGATAATATCTGTCATTGAAATATTCTTGGTGATGACCAAAATATGTGGATTTAATAGTTTATAATGTGCAGGGAATACTTGCATGGCATCCCCACTGTTACATCTTTTGTACAAACAGCTTTCATTCTATCTCCTGCATTAAAATTGCTTTAAGTGAAATAGTAAAACCAGAAAAGAAAAACAAACATGGCGGGGCTGGGTGCCGAGTTGAGGGCAGAAGAGGTTTGTGGAGCGCATAGATTCAGAAATGGAGGAAAGTTAAATAAAATGATTAGGTTGTGCCCAGGAAATCGTTCCTCACAGTTACTATTTCTCCATCATTTGTTCATGCTGTTTAAAATTTTTCTCATTAGAAACTCGTTTTACCTAATACATAAATCTTACTATTAAAAGTAATTTATTTAGTTAGCTTATTAATAAACCAGTTAGCCAGAGAAAGAGCCTGAGAAAGCTTTGGGTGTTCAGTCATGTTGATAAGAGCTAAAGTAAGAATAGGCAATGAACTCGGATCTGGACCAAAAATGAACGTCCTCAGGTAAGGCAGAATGCAACCCCTCTCTACAAAAGGAAGTTGCAGCTTTTCTCTCTACTAAGCTCTTGAGTTTCCAGTAAATAAAATTCAAAATAACTAGTTTTTCAGAATTCTACTCTCTTTTAAACCCTACCAGCTGAGTGAGACAGCTTAAGTTCCAAGTGATCATTTTAAATTCACAGAACCATCTGTGTTAGCTGACCACTAAACAACTGAGGAGTTGCTATGCTCCACTCACCCATAAAAAATTTCTGGATGGAGGAGCCATGAGGAGTCACCACTTTTTAGATACCCCTCCTGGAGAAAACGGGAGCCTTTTTACTTTTTTCTCATCTCCAATAAAAACTTTCCTTTCTTCAATTTTTGTGAGCACAGTTTGCACAGAATTAACTGTTTCATTATGATTTAAAAATCTAATGAAGCCAATGCAATTACCGAAAATATCATTCTTTCACTGATTTATGTTCATCGGTTTATCAAATCACTTGAATTTTGCTCAGTTGAGATACATTAAAATAGCTTAGATTTAGTGAATGTGTTTCAAGCTTGAGGGTTCATCTGCTATTAATTAAACTGAGCTCTTTCCTTAAAAAAAAAATATATATATATACACATGTATATTTGAATAGAGTTGCAAAGTGCAAGATTTAAAGTAGTTCATCTTACAGTGCAGCTCTGGGTCAGCAATACCAGTATTCACTGTGAACTTGTTATAGAAATGTAACTTACTGAGCTCTACTCAGATATATCAAGTCAGAAATAATAAGCGCAGGCAAGTAGCAATCCAATTTTACATGTTTTTAACACATGTTTATTATGGAATAACACATTGCTAGGGTAGTTTAGGAGGCTAACTTGGAAAGGAAACCACTAGAAAAAAGGGTATAAATCCAGAGAGTAGAGTAGAAGTGTCCTTATGACCAACTCCACTTATTTCAAAATGTGCCCAGGACTCAGCAGGACATGGGCATATTCTAGCATACAACTCGGTGTTCTCGTTTCAGATTGGTACAGAAATCAAATGGGTTTGAGGTGAACATAATGCTCTGATGCAAAATCACCCCAGGTCTGACCACCTAAGGATGTCCACACCAAATCTTGCCCTCTCTCCTTGTCTTGTCTGTATTACCGACACTGCTCACAGTATCAGTGAAAGCCACAGCCAGGATGCAAAGGGATGTGGTGTGATCATTAAAATACACTAAAGCCCTCCAATGATCTGAATTCATCCCAAATGCCTTAACTTGAGCATCTCAGTACCTGGTATATAGTACTATCTTTGCTTTTCAAAGTACCTCAGAACAAGACTAATTCTGAATTTATCATGTCTTAGCTGGCTTATCATTTGGGAGGAACTCTCTCATTTGATTGTGAACTCAGAATCAAATATTCACTCTTCCTCACTCCTTGTGCAAAAGAATAATCTAGATTTTTACTCTGCTATTGGGTCTGTTGAAATGTGGAAACTTCCTTTCCTTAACTGTAACATGTTTTTCTTCCACTTTTTTCTAATACTGAGAGAATAAACTCAGGGGTGCTCTACTAGAGAGCTACATTACAATCCTCTCACCATTTTTTGGAGACGGGATCTCACTAAGTTGCCCAAAAGGGATTTGAACTTGCATTGCCTTTGCCTCAGTCTCCCTGAGTGCTAGAATTTCGGGCATGCCACACCCTCCAAGTTTTACTATAAGATTTTGACATCATTACAGCCAAGTCAAAACAACACACTTTTCATTATATCAATACATTCTCCTTATACAAGTAGTTTTCCCAGCTCTGCCTATCCTGCCTCCTACTCTAGATTATTTCTAGACCAAGTACTGGCTCATTTCCATAGTAACTGCATGGTACCTCTCTTATCTATCTATATTTCTGCTCTCCACTGTTGAGTATCACTACTATAAAATCCTTTCTTTCTTCCATCATCTGTCAGCTAAAATCATCAGTGTCTCCATGTGGGCCTCCAGCTATCCTCAAAATTCCAAAAACCTATCTGTTCTTTTAAGAACACCTGATCTTCATAAATGATGATAGTAACTGTTAGTGGAACATCATCTATACAGCCAGATGCAAAAGAAAAAAAAATGCCTAAACTAAAATAAAACACAGCCCCTGCTATGCTACATGAGCAGATATGACAGTGAACCAGAGAAAGATACCATTTTCAGCATGTTTACCACTATATGGAGTTATAGATGTTCAACTATTGGAAATTGATTATTTAGTCATGACTGCTATTAGGAAAAAATGCACAATGCAATAAAAGAGGAAGAAATGAGCCTTAGTTAGAATCCAGAAAGGCTTCACAAGTAAAATTTAAGCTGAGACATATAAAATATGAGTAGGAATTGCTTGACAAATGTGAATTTGGAGGAGAAGGTATTGTATTCCAAACAGATGAAAGCTTGTGCAAATATCCCGAAGCAGAAATTAACTTCATGTCTTCAAGGAACTGAAAGAAAGCAGAGTGTCCAGACAGAAGAAGAAAGCAAATCACAATATGAGACTGTTAATGAGGGCAAGGAGCAAGTTATTTATGAACAACAATAGAAAGGTTTTAACTTTTAGTCCAAGTGTAGTTGTGAGTCCACTTTCTGAGCCTTGATATTCAAATTATCATCCAAAGAACAAAATCACTGATATCATCCACGAAATAATAGAAATACTAGAAATGCTAAGAATACAGAATCTCACCTTCACCCCACACTCACCAAGTCAAAGTCATCTTACTACCATTTCCAAGTGGTTTCAATACACATTAAAATTTGAGAAATGAAAGGATTGAAACATGGGAATAACTTCATCTAATGTAGATTTTATTGAGTTAATAGCTCTATGGATTACAGATTTGGCAAGGAGTGCGTAAAAATCTTATTCAGGAAAGCCAATTAAGTATTCATTGCATTAGTTCATTGAAAAATAATATTATAAAGGACTAGAGCAATGATAGTAGAAATGATGAATTTGAAATAAATGATGGACTTTAGGAAAGATGGAGTTGAATAATCAGTGTCGTCAGTGACGCCAATGTTTCTCTTTTGACAACTGTATGGGCAATGTGGTCATCACTAACAAGTGACACTACAGAAGAGACAGATTGAGGGAGATATATAATGAGTTTAAGTTCAGACCACATTAGGCACATTCAAAAGACTATACTTGAAAAAAGAAATAAAACCTGTTATTTAAAGAGGATTTTATTGTTTTAAAGTGGTGTCCCACGTGTTGTATTACCCATTCTTATTATTATCCTAATGGCTTAATTCATAAAAGCCAAATATTGAATACTGACAGTAGTAGAATTGCAAACGGTGCCCAAAATCTTCTGACTCTAGATCTCTACACATTTTGTTGTTACCTTGCTAGCACTGGAAATACCTAACCACAGAAATTAACCAGTAAAGAGATTTCCAGTGGTTTTTCAAGGAGCCCTGTGGTTCCACGGGGTAACCGTATCTCAGTTATTACGCAGGGAACTAGTGAGATAAAGAGATTGAGGCTACATGCCCTCCACCATGCTTAAATAAGAATAATACTGTTTAATTATTTTTTAAGTATTGGGGTTCACTATGAGCTTCAAAGAAATGACTTAATGCCTACCACAATTACTGTGATCAATAATGCCAAAAGAAGCATGCTATTGTCAAAGCAGTTAAGTAATTTCTATATTGCTAGCAACTTGTCAGATACTGGATATAGAGGGGTCAGCATGAAAGACATGGATCCAGTCTACCTTCAGCTCTTAAGCAAGTAGACTACTGAAAGGACAGAAATAAATGAATAAGATAATTTCTGATAGCTATAAACAGTACAGAAAAAAAAGAAAAGCAGAAGAAAGTAAATGAGGAAGTTGCGATAAAGAATAACTTGGAGGAGGGGAATGCTAAGGAAAGACTTCTAGGAGGGGTTAAAGATTGGAGGAGTAAGGTTCATGGGCAGAGCCTAAGTAAGAACTTTCTTGCAAAGTGAAGAGTAAGCTCAGACGTGCAAAGGCGCATGAGTGAAAGTAAGTAGAAGCCAAGATTACTGCCAGAAAGCAGATGGCCCTCCCTTGGACTACATGCTGGGAATGGAGATATGTCAACAAGAATAGTTCCATTCTTTCAGTAGAACTTATAGTATACATTGGTGAAGATGACATTGAAGTAGACATGCTGAATTAGGTAGAGACTCTCAAACATAGGGGACTATAATTGAAAAGAGAAGGTGCAGAATACTATTTCAGTTTCTCCCTGGGATGTCACCACTCACACTATAAACCTAAAGACAACTGAAGACTTGAAATTATTATTTTATTTTTCAAAGACTTCTAATGACCTGGAAGAAAATTCCCCAGAGAAGCCAAGGTTAGAGAAGCAACATAAAGTGAAAAGCAGAATGGCACAAAATGTTAACATTTCTAGTTCGCTCACTTAAATCTTAAGAAATTTTGTGTCTGGACTCTGATGAGATTTGTCCCTCAGGAGTTCCTGTATGGGGGCACTGGCTCTCAAGGCAGCAGCACAGAGGTGACACTGTCTATAGAGACAGCATCGTCTGTAAGAGGAGGAGCCAAAGCAGAGGTGTTTCAGTCATTAGTGGCCCTGAACTCAGAATAGAATATAAAAGTTCTGAGAAAGCAGACACAGTTCTCAGGAGAGTAATTTGCTGTAAAATTCAGAGCCTGTCCCCTGAATCACTCTGGCTTCCTTTTTAGAGCTGTGAGCTCTCAGTCCCATGTGCTCTCCAACCATTGTATGCCATCGACTATGAAATACTCAAAAGAACCCAGCTGATGACAAAGGAGAAATTCTACAATTTCAGTGCTTGAATAACGTAGACGATCTGTTTTAAAAGAAATCTGATACTTTCATGTAGTGCTTGAACAACGAAAGTCAACATTTTTTAAAAAGTAAGTTCTAATCTGAAACGTATTTCAGCTTATGTGATTTAAGTGTTTTAGTGTATAAACTGGTGACCTTACATATTTATAACACTGAATATATAGTCCATATAGAATAAGTACGTAGCAGTCATAAATAAACAGGGATACAATCTGTTTGTAATTTAGATGTCCTTAGAGTTTTCTAATGTGTTCACATATTTCATTTATAAAAACTAGTAAGTGCTTAAAGAAAAAGTAGTGATAAATAACTGAAAAAGAAACATAAAATAGATGAGAAAAATGTTTTAATACTTATTTAAATGGATTGTAGAAACAGCAGAAAACCGTCTTTGAGAACAAAAAATATATATACTTTTAACCACAATGAAAGACAACTTTTCAGCAACATGAAAAAGAAAAAATTTTAATATATAAGGGAATAAAGATTAGACATATAGATAGATTTCTATCTTATAAGACTACTACTGGCCACAGCAAAAATACCTCTTTGGATCTTTAAGAAATTTATATGCAGTTATCCAAAATTAGAAGGTAATGGGAGGTCTGCACAAAACTTTATCTTTCATTTTTTCTGGTTTTCTATTTTTAAAGTGTCTTTTCAAATCTGACTGCTATCATATAGGAATTATGAGAACTCAGTAATTTCTGCTTACATGAAACTAATTTTCACTTATTTTGATAAATGACTTTTAGTCATTGTTCATCCGCAGTAAATTAAATGCACATAAAGAAGACAATGCTTCCTAGATATTGAAATATGTGTTTTTCAACTATTCATTTAGTACACCAAGAAAATGTCCATTTCACTGACAAAAAATAATAAAACCACGAACAAAAACCTATGAAGTATATAACTTGTTTACAATCAGCATTTATTGTCCAGTGTTTACTTGTGGAATAATGATTAAGTAGCAGTTCTGTCAGTGTGCCACAACTAATTAAGAATGTCCTTCGAGAGCCTTTCAGAGTGAATTACTGATCTAATAAATATATATTTTAGAAGGCATTCATAAATAATGCTTGGAGTACTTCTAGCATACCAAATAAAGTATTTCAGTAGTGGTTTTAAGTGTAGATATTCTTTCACTTATCGTGGAGTTACGTCCCCAAAACTGAAAATATCCTAAACTGAAAATATCATAAGTAAAAAAGTCATTTAAAACATCAACCTATTCAATATTGTAGCCTAGTAACAGTGTATCTGGGAGAGCACCCAGAATTCACTCTGGTGATCATATAGCTGTCCAGGAGCTGTGACTTGCTGAGGCTATCCAAGTAACACAAGAGGATGATACTGAGTACTGTTATCCAGGGAAAGAAAAATCAAAACGCAAACTGTGAAATACAGTTTCTATGTAATGCAAATTATTGGTTGCACTGTTGTAAGTTGAAGACCAAAGCATTATTTGTTGGCTTTCTTTTTGTTGCGAAGTGGACCTTCACTTTCTATTAACATTAATAAACATTGTATAAGAGTATATGTTTCAGATATCTGAAAGTGATACACCTAAATGATTTTTAAAGTTATGCTTTGTTCAAATAAACTTTGAAACCAAAGTAAGTCATTTTAAAATCAAATGTATTATTAACTGGAGTATAGAAACATAAAAATTGCACATATTAATGGGGTGATGTGATGTTTTAAGGATTTAAATCAGAGTAAGTAAAAGTACCTTCTCAAACATCACTTATTTACGATAAAATCTCTTTGGATCTTCTCTTCTGCCTCTTTAAAACGTATACTACAGTACTGTAATCAGTAGTCACCACTGTATACAACAGCACACCAGAACTTACTGTCTACCTATAACTGCACACTAAACAATTTTTCATGACTCTCATTTCAAACCTCTGATAACCACCATTCCACTAGAATAAGAGTTTTGAATTTGAAGACCCAGCAAAATGATGTGTTAAAAGTCAAAATGTGTGGTAGAACAGGTAAAAATTAAAACCATAGATTCATGTAGGAAGGATCTTTTACTTTTCATATAACAAAGTTACATTTGGAAAATGAGATATATGAATAGTATTACTATACTGATGAGAATTTTCAAATTATCCTTTGGATTGGCTTCATTAATTTCAATTTTAAGATCAAATAAATTGATTGCAAGTTTCTAAGTTTATGCAAATTTTAAGCAAACCAAATTTTTAAGCAAAATAATTTTAGTCATTTTTAGATAATATAATAGGGTTGATTTAAAGATTAATCAATATAGTAATATTTAAAAGCTATGCATTAGTCACATGCTGTTATCTGGAAGAATAACCTTAGTATCAAAAAATGTAAGTGAACTAGTAAAATATGATTGACATGTTTACACTAATGTTTACTCTTGTCTGAAAAAGTACCAGCGAGGGTTAGTTGACATATGTTGCTTCAAAATTTGCATATTTTTTTCTCTTTTTGCTTTGATATATTTAGAATACATAGGAAAATATACCAAAAATATACCGAAAACAAACTCTGGTGGTGAGTTTGTTTTCAATGTTTTGAAAAGTACCGACTCCCCATCACAAATATAATTATTATATGCTGCAAGCACACTAATAAATAATAAAATTGATGAAAAAACTGTATTAAGTGATACATTAAGGATAAAAAATATATTAAGTTTGGAAAGTAGAATTTGCAATCCTGTCGGTTAGCTTTAAGTGTTCGAAAGGGATCAACAAAGCTGGTTTCTATGTAACACAAACACAACAACAAAATAATCAAGTAAAAAAATTACCATAACTGTTGCTTTTCTTTAATTTTCTTATGTACCTTGTCTTCACATTCGTCCTCAATTAACTGATCAATAACTACTCTGAGTTCTTTTTCATTTCATCAGTCAACAGTAGTTAAGAAATAAATTGAAATATCTAACTGTAAAATGTTTCTGAGTCTCAGTCAGATTTATTTGAAAACCTACTTTTGACAATATTAATGTTTATCTTCTTTTTTTATGTTTATCTTCTTTAAAAAAAAGAAAAATATGACAATAAAAACACTTAAGATCAGTAAGAATATAGAGAAAAACTGTAAGCCCAGTAGTAAAATGAGTTGTACTTGGGAAGTTTTTCCTTCACTGGAGAAAACTGTTTACAGAATAATTCATGAATCATGATGAGAATTCATTACAAGTTTCTTTTAGCTGATGCATCATTGAACATATTTGAATTTCATTTAATCTAACCGAATAGGACATTTTTCTTTGCAAGATGCACACGCCCACAAATTGGGATAAAGTTCAAGAAAGATTACTCAAAATTTATAATACTCCAAAATCATACTGGTGTTGCATTTAAATGAATCCAATCATGTTACACTAAAATTTGCCTAAAACATAATTGGTAAAATAACTTGCCTTTGAATTCAGTAAAACAAATTATGTAAGTATAAACTATCTTATATTTTTAAAAATTTAATGTTTAATCAACAACCTTCAGTGAGCAACACTGAAGTATTAAAGAACTATTTCCACACAATATCTTTAGATGCATTATCTAATGAAAGTAGATTCAGAATTAATTTTTGGTTACATATGAAAAAATTCTTATAATATTTACTTATTATTTATAAAATATTATAATAGTATATTTCTTAAAATTCTTCTTCTCAGAAATCATGTTAATTTGATGAAATTAATGTCAAACCATCTGTGCTGAAAGATTCTTTTAAGAGTGTTATTGCTGTGGGTTTATTCATTTGATTTCTTCAATGCAAATATATATCATTTTAATAGAAATTCTATCGTACCAAGCATTTTGTCGGAAGCAAAACATGAACGCAGCAGCCACTAGTGAGCAAAAGTGAATTTACAGTAAGAAAATCCAAAGACTCATATTAGAAAATTAAGAACAGGCAAGCAAGGAAGACATCTCTGCCACCAGCTCGTCCTCTGTGATTAACCTGGAACGTTCCTCAGCCTGTCCCTATGAGGTGAATCCAGAACGCTATCAAACATGATGGTTTTTACACAGTGTGCAACTGACAGGTTCAGAAACCAAGTAAAAACAAAACCATAAAAATAGAACACTTGTCTTTTGCAAAGCAGTTCTCAGAAATGCTTCCCTTTGGCAATTTTTAGGTCTCTAAATACAACGGTTAAGTATATAAAGACATAATTTTGCATATAGTGGGCATCACACAAGGGCCTTCACTGCAGCAGAGCATCCTTGGAGAATTTACAGAATTTTCTTCAGTCGACTGCAATTCTGATGTTCCGCATGGTTAGAACATTTTTATTTCATTAACACCCAATTTACAAGCACAAACCATTCAAAATGTATCAGAACAGATGTAGGGAATAATTATAATTTAGATTGAAATCTTTATCTCCTAGTAACATATTCTAACCCATCTATCTTAAGAAAAAAATTAATCACTCATTGAAGAGGATTAAAAAACAGTTTTCCAATTTAAATAAGGAAGTGCCAAAATTTAAAGTTGCTGTTTCCTACTAATTTGCCTATTGTTGCACAAATGTGCAGTATCTGAAGTACTGACCAGGATGAATTATAAGAGGATCTGCGTGACGCTGACAAGGCAATCTACGCCAATTTAAATATGATTTTCAAGGGTCCTCCCAGTAGCCCTTACATATTTAGTTTAATACTTTCAGAGGTCTTAACTTTGTATGCTTTTTGAAGAGGAAAATTCTTTTGCTCAACTGAATTGGCATTTAATTAAGTATGCATAAAACACATATAAGCAAGGAAATATTTTGTCATTAAGTAAACACTAAAACAATGTAATAATTGATATCATTTATGAAATCTAGTCAACCTGGTCGAAACAGCCACAAAACCTCACTCCTACCCATGAACAGTTTGATTGCCTGATTCATTTGAATAAGCAATTGTTCTGGGCTTCAAAGAAACAACACAAAACAAAACAAAAAAAAGTAGAGAAAACAACAGCAAAGAAAAAAAAAGGCAATGAACATGAATTGGATGGGCTGATCCTCATTCAACATCAGTTTTCATTCCCTTGTATTCAGTCTGGCCCTCATATATTTCAAGTGAACTTTTACTATCAAATACAAACATAATAAATATGTCCCCATGAGACCAATCATCTCCTTCATTTTTAATGTATTCATATTCTAATTTATAATACCTTTTAATTACTTCCCTACTTACACATATTCCTTCCTTAATGTCCCCAAATGGGTAACTTGAGGCTGTTCAAATACTTCTTGCATGCTACTCTTCCTACCGTTGTCTACAAGTCTTAGGGTAGGAATATACTTATGAGATGCTCAATATTTTAAAAAAAGTACATCACATAATTTGCATTATTCTAGCATGCATGTTTAAATGACTGAAGATAGAGCAAATCCTGAGAAGGAAATTTTATTTATTCAAAATCTTAGTATTTTAGGATTTGTACTGATGCCAAAGGGAGGTTTGGAAAGGAGACATTCATAATGATCTTTGAAAAACTTGTCTCAAAGGGCATGAGTTTGTTTTTCTCATCATTCACATTTCAAATAAGCCTGCTTTTTCAGACGAAACTCTTCACTGAGTTTTATAAAAACAGTTTTGAATGCATGAAAATAGAAAAATTGAAAGTGTCCCTTCCTTATGGGAAATTAACACCGATCTCACTTTCTGACTTCAAGTATCTGCAACATAAAGAGAAAGTCATCTGATATTTACATTATGTAAAAAACATATTCTTCAGGTGAGGAAAAATGGAAACACTGTGTTCTCTTCTTAGTAGAGATTAATTTATAATAGAGAAACATTAAGAAGATATTATCATGCATTGTACAATAAAAAACAGTAACTGCAGAAAAATACTTGGGTAATCATGAGGAGAAAGCTTGAAACAGCAACAAACCAGAGGCCTCCAAGGTGAATTTCAGGTATGTGATTCAGCAAAATCTGTAGGACAAAATTTTCCTTGGCATCAGAGTCAGCCTGTAGTTCTATTACACAATGCAGTTACCATTCTTTCTTTAAATTGTAATTCTCAGACAAGGTTTATGATGGTAATATGGAAAACTGAAGAGGTCCTGTATTATTTAACCACAGAGTTTTAAGTGATTCTCACACAGTAACAAAACAATATGCTGTGTAAAATTTTGTGAATCACAAAACATTTTTATACATTGCATGATTTGATTTTTCTTTTTTTTTTCCAGCACCAAGCATCGAACTCAGAACCTCGTGCTTGCCAGGCAGTCACCTAGGTCACTGAGCTAAATCCCTGGCCCTTGTATGATTTGATTTTAAACTTAACAAGACATATGACTACTTAGGACACCAATTATTTGTCAAAAATGATTAGCAATGTATGAGGGAAACAAATGAACTAAGTCTTAAGATCCCCTTACTTGGAGAAAGTTACCAGGTCCTGGAAGGTCCCTGTTAGGTCCTTGGGTCCCCTGAGTTGAATCCAAAGAGTGGACAACTTGTGGAAGCCAGAGAGTCTAGAATTTGTAAGGCAGAGGACCACACAAATGAGAGGAGAAAAGAGACAGAACTCTATAGATCATTAAAGGAATTCTTTTGAGTAGTCAGCTAAGCACTAATCAGGGTATGCCTGGGAACAAATTGCTCATATACAGGAAAAACAAAACAGGGCAACCCACTCGGGACCCCTTCTGTCTCTCTCTCTC
>RJWT010042016.1:0-12213 GCA_004365215.1 Cuniculus paca
GTAAGAACCCTGGCTCCCTGCTGAGCCTCTCAGTTAAAATTCTAAACTGCACAAGTTGATACCATGTATTAACTTGGTTAATGTATTAACCATAAGAACTGGTGACCCCAGAGGCCTCTGTGGAGAAATGCACTAGTGGAGCAGAGCAGTGAATGCAGTGACCTGCAGGGGCTGGTGAGTTATTCAGATTCAAACACCCCCCACAAGAGGGTAATTGACCAGTATCCATCTTGGAGAGGGGCCAACTGAGCTCGGAACTCAGAGCTGCTGTGCGCTGGCTCCATCTAGTGGCTGGCAGTGTCACAGTGACACAGACCTAAATTCAAGTCAGCAGGAGGTCAAAGAGCTGAGTTTAAGCTAACAGGAGGCACAAATCTGTTGCAGGTTGAACACATCTGGTTCCAGCCTCACAGCCAGAAACTACTCTTAACTTCAGTGGAATTAAAGGTGCAGGTGCTGGGATTACCCACTATCTTGCCATAAACCTGTGGGGGTGGCTTGCTGGGATTAATCAACAGGGATATGGGCTCTGTCTGCTCACTCTGTCAACCAGCGACACCAGAGACATGTCCTAAAGTGGATTGGTTCTTTTTTTTTCTTTTCTTATTTTTTTAAAAATCATTGTTTTTGTTTTCCTATGACTGTGAACACAGTTTCTAGTTTTGTGGTTGCTGTTGTTCAATTCTGTTCTTGCTTTTCTTTTTCTCTTTCCCTCCTGTTTTCTTCATCAGTTTCCCAAAGTTCACGTAATCTTCCTTTGTCCTCCAGCCTTGCTTGTAAATTCTTCCTCTTCTCTTATTTCTCTATTTCCACCCCCCCATCAATCCCTTTTAAATTTTTTCCTCTGAGGGTAAAATTGCCATACCGAGGGCATAATTTTATGGTTCATTTTAGATTTTGTTATATAACCACAAATATAGTTCATATAGTTAAAGGTGCAAATTAATACTTAGTACAGGTTATCATTTTCTAAACTGTGTTTGATGCTATTGTTATTGCTGATGGTACAACTTCAGCCAAGGTAACATAATTGTTCTAGTTAGTTGTTTTTCCTGGTATTCCAAGGCTGGGATTGCCTAAGGGTCATAAACAAAACTATAGGCCAGTGTCAAAGAACCAGGGGTCAGGCCAAATAGGCAAGAACTTCTCATCCCCAATAAGTTGAAGAAGTAAGATCTTGCAGCAGACTCAAAACCCAAAAGCCAGTAACACCTGGAAGACATCTCTGAGTAGTCATTTCTTAAGGGTAGCAGTAAAGCTACTCACCAGAAGCAATTTTTCAAGCATCAACCCAGGAATTAAACTAAAAAAATAGAAAATGAGAAGCCACTTAGGCAAGATGCAACCCCAGACCTCCAGCTCACCAAAGGCAAACCCAGGGGACAATGAGGTGGAACAATTTGAAAGCGATCCATCTGGATTATCTGGAGTGGTAACAGTGGAAGTAACAAATCACGTAAGTGAGGCACTAGAAAGAAATCAAATCGAAATTCCTTAGATAACTACAGAGATGGTGACTACAAAGAAAGACATGATTAGTGACTCTAGAGATAAAAAAAAAAAAGAGCATTGCTGATCCTGCACATCCCCATGGGCAGGGACAGGAGTCCTGCTTCTCCCACGAGGACACTGCCACGCCCTAGCCCAGAAGCTAAGCTGAGCCCATGACCTCACTTCACAGGGAGTGGCCAAGCAGGTACCACCATGTTGCTGCGGGGCATACACGAGGATTCACATCCACAGGAACTCCCAGCCGAGGAGGAGCCCAGACCCTGGCCTCCATATCTCCCTCCAGTTGCCTTCATGGTGGGAACACACGAGCAAGTGACCATGGGCCACTGTGCTGAGCACAGTCCTGGGCCTGGAGGAAGACAGTGGCAGTGGTTCTCTGAGAGGCCCACTCTCCGCACTGTGGCCATGCTGGGGTCGCTGTTGTACACGCTCACCCTCCTCAGTATGGCGGGTGCCTCAGATTACATTATACTCCCTGCACCTTTTCAAGATGTGGCTGTTTTTGTGAACTTTTAAAAAGTATGTTTGAGCTGGGCATGGTGGTGCATACCACCTGTAACCCCAGCACTCAGGAGGCTGACACAGGTGGATCACTGAGGGTTCGAGGCCAGCCTGGACCGCATAGTGAGACCCTATCTAAAACAAACAACAACAACAAAAAATACAAATACCTAAAAAGTACACTCTCTAGTTTGTCCCTCTTAAACATCTTAAAATACAACATTAAAATTTTTCTGTAAAAAAAAAAAAGGAGCATCTTAGGAAAACGATGGAAACCATGAACATCCAACATAGGGAAGAAATGGAATCAGTGAAACAGTTTCAAACAGATATCCAGAAGATCAAAAATTTCATTGAAAGTACACACAGCAGAACAAACCAGTGTGAGGACAGGATATTAGATATAGAAGACAGGATTGCAGTTAGCATTCGGGAAAGGAGTGATTTCTTAAAAATAGCAAGGGACCATGAAGAATGAATCTGACAGCTGTTAGATAGTGCATGGAGATTGATTGGAATGTCTTATTTACTCTTCTGTCATTGCTGAGACAAAATACCCGGCACCAAAGTTAAGGAAGGAAAAATTTATTTAGCTCACAGTTTGTGGAGGTTTCAGTCCCTTATCAGCTAGCTCCAAGGCAGGGTGGCATGATGAGGGGCAATAGTTCATGGCAGTGGAAGACAACAAAAGTGACCAGAGCAGAAAGGGGGGAGAGCAAGTCTCTTTTCCTCCCTTATATTGTAAGCAGACTACCACCCCCTAGGGTGGGTGTAGCACTAACACCATCTCTGGGCTCTCCTCTTACACAGGCTCAGGATGTTTACAAAGTGAGGACCCTGGACCCCTGCTGAGTCACTTAGTTAAATTTATAAATTTGTCAAATTGACACAATGTATCAACCATTACCAGAGTAGAACACAGGATATAGTGCAGACAACATGAAGAATTTGTTCATGGAAGTAATGGCAAAAAACTTCCCAGGCAGGGAAAAAGAATTTGACATACAGGTACATGAGTCATACAGAACTCTAATTAGCCATGATAAAAAATAAATAAAAAAATACTACACCAAGGCATATCATAGTCAAGATTCTGGCAATTCAACAGGAAGGCAGAATATTAAAAGCTACTAGAGAAAAGAAACAAATCACCTATAAAGGTGAGCCCATCAGAATCACAGCAAACTTCTCAACACAAATCCTCAAGACAAGAAGAGCTTGAAGTATTTCAAGTCCTAAAAGGAAACAACCTCCAGCTCATATAGATGTACCTTGCAAAACTATCTTTCAAAATTTATGGAGAAATAAGATACTTCCATGACAAATGACACTTGAAGAAATTCATGACCATTGTTATGGTTGATACATTGTGTCAATTTGAGAAGTTTAGAAGTTTAACTAAGAGACTCAGCAGGGAACCAGGATCCTTACTTCCTAAATGTCCTCAGCCTATGCAAGAGGAGGGCATAGAGGTGGGATGAGTGCTACACTCACCTTGCAATGGGGGGTAGCCTGCACAATATAAGGGAGGAAAAGAGGCTTGTTTCCCCCTCTTTATGCTCTGGCTGCTTTTGCTGGCTGCTGCCTTGAAGTGTTGCCCTGGTGGCATGCCACCCTGCCTTGGAGCCAGCTGATTATGGACTGGAACCTCCACAAACTGTGGGCTAAATAAACCTTTCCTTCCTTGACTTTGGGTGTTGGGTATTTTGTCCCAGCAAAGAGACCAAGCAAGATAATCACCAAACCAACATTTCAATGTATTCTAAAGGACATTCTAGAAAGAGATAACAAGTCTTACAACTCCATGAACCTCAACAGAATGAATCCACCAGGCAAAGCAAGGAATTAAACAGACACAGGGAAAAAGGAAATCAACAACAGAAAAAAAAAGACAAGAATAAATCATACATATCCATTAGAACAATCAATGTAAATGATCTCAATTCACCAACTGAAAGAAACAGACTGGCAGAAAGGATCAAGAAACAAGATTCAAAAATATGCTGTACACAAGAAACATTTAACTCAAAAAGAAATTCATAGACAAAGTCAAAGGATGGAAAACAATGTTCCATGTGACAGGAACCTGGAAAAAAACAGGAATAGCTATTCTATTTGCAGACAAAGTGGATTTCTGGCCACTCTCTTAACACTCATTAAGAGAGAAAGTTACTAATCCTTGTAAAAAGAACCATCCAAGAGGAAATGATAACAATCATAAATATATATGCACCAAATACCAGCACACCCAACTATATAAAACAAATATTAATGGACATGAAAAATGAAATAAGCACTAATACAATTATAACAGGGGATTTCAATACCCCAGTGCCACAAATAGACAGATCACCTAGACAAAAAATCAACAAGGAAATATCAGAACTGATCCAAACTTTTGAACAAATGAACTAGTAGATATCTACAGTGTTCCCTCTCAATAACATCAGAATACACATTCTTCTCAGCTGCACATGTGAGGTTCTCCAAAATAGAACACATAGTAGTTCATGGAACATGTTTAGTAAGTGCAAAGTAATTGAAATTATTCCACACATATTATCAGACAGTAGTGCAACAAAATTGGAATCAATGGCAAAAGAAAACACTAAACCTTCATAAACACATGCAAATTAAATAATACCCTCCTGAACAACCGATGGGTCACAGATGAAATTTTAAAAAGTAACTACACAGTTTTTATAATTAAACAATAATGCCAATACAATATACTGGAACTTATGGGACACAATGAAAGTAGTCCTATGAGAGAAATTTATCGTGATGAATTCTCAAATCAGAAAAAAAGAGTGAGCTCAAATAAACAGCCTAATGTTGAATCTCAAACTTCTAGAAAAAGAAGAGCAAGTCAAACTCAAAGGTCATGCAAGGGAGGAAATTATAAAGACCAGAGCAGAAATTGATGGAATGGAGACTCAGAAAACAATATGAAGGGTCAGTGAACTGGACTTGGTATTTTTGAAAGATTAGTTAAAATTGAGAAACCCTTAGCAAACCTTATCCAAAAAAGGAAAGACTCAAATCTGTGCAATTAGGAATGAAGAGGGTGAAATCACAACAGATCCTGCAGAAATCCAGAAGATCATCAATATCTATCTACTCCAAGAAACTGTATTCTAATGAGATGGAAAACACAGAAGAAATGGACAGATTTCTACATATGTATGAATTACCCAAACTGAATCAAAAAGAAATAAAAATTCTAAATTCTAAGTCAGTCAATGAAATTGAAGATGTAATTGAAAACCTGCTAACACAGAAAATCCCAGGCCATGATGGATTTGCTGCTGAATTCTACAAGAAATTTAGAGAAGATCCAATACTGCTATATCTCAAACTCTTTAATGAAGTTGAAAGAGAAGCAAGACTCCCAAATTCACTCCTGGAAGCAGGTAGTACCCTGATACCAAAACCAGAGAAGGATACAACCAAAAAAGAGCTATAGGCCAATCTCCCTAATGAGTATAAATTTAAAAAATTCTCAGTAAGATATTGGAAAACCGTATGCAGCAAATCACTGAGACAATTATACATCATAAGCAAGTAGGATTCATCTCAGGGATGCAGAAATGTTTCAACACATGATAACAGCATGGTACTGGCAAAAAAAAACAGACCTGAAACTCAGTGGAACAGATTAGAAGATGCAGAAACAACTCCAGACACACTCAACCACTTTATCTTTGACAAAAGAGCCAAACACCTTCACTGGGAGACAGATAACCTCTTTAATAAATGGTGCTGGAAAAACTGGCTCTGCACATGCCAAAGACTAATTCTAGATCCATTCACCATACACTAAACTAAAATAAAAATGGGTCAAAGATCTTAATATTAAAACAGAAACCCTAAATCTCTGGAAGATAGGATAGGTAGAACTCTTGAAGACATTGGTATGGGCAAAGACTTTATGAACAAAACCCCAATTTTACAAGAAATATCACAAAGAATAAACAACTGTCGTCTTATTACAAAGCTTTTGCACAGCAAAAAAGCTACCAACAGAGTGAAGAGACAGCCCACTGTGTGGGAAAAATTTTCCCAGTTGTTCCTCAGATAAAGGATTACTATCTAGAATGAATATATATATATATATATATATATATATATATATATATATATATCTCAGACCCTCCAAATTTAAAAACCCAATCCAAAAATGAGCATCTCAAATGAATAAACACTTCTCAGATGAAGAAGTAGGAATGGCAAATAAATATATGAAAACATGTTCACTATCCTATCATGTCATGTGAAAGGTGCAAATTAAAACAACACTGATTTCCATCTCACTTCAGAAAGAATGGCCATTATCAAGAAATCAACCAATAACCGATGTTGGTAGAGCTGTGGGGAAAAATGAACCCTTTTCTACTATTGGTGGGAGAGTAGTCTGGTGCAACCACTGTGGATTCCTCGAAAAACCAAAACTAGAGGTTCCATTTGACTCAGTTATTCTTCTTTTTTCTGATTTGAAAGAATTCCAAGCTTCATACCACAGCAATATATGCACACCCGTATTTCTACTGGCACAGTTGTAATAGCTAAATCTTGGACCCAACCCAAATGCCCATCAACCAATAAATGGATAAAGATGTGTTTTTTTTATACAGTGGAGTACTATTCTGCCACAAATAAGGATAAACTTGAGACATTTTTAGGTAAATGGATGCACCTTGAGACCATCCTCTTACGTGAAATAAATCAGGCACACATGTGTAAACATCACATTGTTTCTCTGTTATGAGAAACTGAAGGTGTAAATAAGACCAAAATGTGTAATAGATATTGGAAAATGGGGAGAAACTATACAAATAAGAAGGGGAATAAGGGAGAAAAGAGGAAACAAGGAAAAAGTGAAATGAAAGTCTTTGTAAATAAGGAGGGGAGAGGAATGGGGAAAAAAGAGGAACCAAGATATATCATGTACAGGTACAAATTCCCTATGATGAATGTCATCATGTATATCTGAACTGTACCAATAAAAGGTCAATACTTCAAAATAAAATAAAATGAACATAATTTGCATGATACCCCAGTTGAATTTTCGGATAGGAACTATGTATCCTTGTGTGATTCATCAAACACCATGCCCAAATAATATTTGTGGAGTGAATGAATGAATGAATTAATGGGTAAGTGAATGAGTGAAAAGATGAGAGTGAAGCAATCAATACCTACTTGCGAACTTAGCCTGAAGCACATTGATCCCAGTCCCACAAGAAGAATTGGCTGATCAAGCTAACATTTGTTAGTATTCATTTTTATTCACTGATTCATGTACTTGGCGAATACATTCATGTCGACCACACGTCTGGTTGTGTGTGCTCCTGGTTGCTATCTCCTGCAAAACGTATAAGGAAGTTGTTCTATATTCTATCCTGCAGATAAGGAATCCAAAGCACAAAGTAGTCAAGTAACTTTTCCAGGGTCGCACAGGCAGGAAAGTTTTAAGGCTGGGAGTACAGACATATGTATACGCAGGGCCAAAATAGAGGGATATCTTCTGAGAGCGTGAAAAAGAAAATGACCATTTTCAACTGATGGTTTAGCTCTAAAGTGCACTTTGCTAAGTCAGTTTAGGCTTGGGATCAGAGTGACAATGGTCTAACACCAGATTTTGGGGGGACCACAAATTATAAATTGAATCTAGGGGACATTCAGGCTTGTCCTTGTTCTGTCCTTTGAGCCAGACTGGAATGCAGAAACTTCCCACTCTTTTCTGCTCATAACTGGAAGCCCTAGGGCTAAGAACTGCTGTGGCGCTCACGTGAGACCCACTGGAGACATGAGGCATCTGGGGAACCTACGGTTTCCTTATTTCCCTGCCTTGTCTTGTCCTTGTCCTTGCAAGAGTGCTTTGTTCCTCTTCCTAGCCGGCCGTAGTCGCCATTACTGTTCCCAGAAACACCCATTGTCCTTGACTCAGATGTGATGAATAAATACCAAGGTTCTGGGCGCCTCGTGGCCTTCTGTTCAACCTGTACCCCTGCTGCACCCTGCGCTGTCTCTTGCTGTCTCTTTCCACTGCAGGCCTAACACTTGGCAGGAGACTGGGGACTCGCTGCACGTGTCTCATAGCTGGAACAGTGGAAAAGATCTCTGATACAGGTTTTCAGGAAAGTGGCTCTGAGGCAAGAATTTGCAGCTGGAGGATCAGCACTTAGGTGGGTAGAAGGGCCTGGGCTGGAGAAGTTAGTGGCGATGTGGTCGTAATAAAGGCCCAGCCAACTGCACGGGGAGCTCTAAGCCCACACGGCCTTTCACTACGAGTGGGGATGAGGGACAAGCTTTTGCGCCTCTGTACACACCAGCCACTGGGTGTCGGGCAGGGAGTAGACCCCGAGGGAGGCAACATCCTGGGAGAGGCTCCACCGCTGGGGGACTTCACACTCAGTGTCCTCAAGAAAGAGTGTGTTAAAGCCAGGCGTGGTGGGGCACGCCTGCAATCTCAGCACTCAGAAGCTGAAGCAGGAAGATCGCCTCGAGCTTGAGGCCAGCCTGGGCTACATTGTGAGTTCAAGTCCAGCATGAAGCATGGAGTGAGAGCTTGTCAGAAGAAAGAGAAAGAAGGAAAGAAAGAAAGAAAGAAAGAAAGAAAGAAAGAAAGAAAGAAAGAAAGAAAGAGAGAGAGAGAGAGAGAGAGAGAGAAAGAAAGAGAGAGAGAAAGAGAAAGAAAGAAGAGACAAAGATGGAGACAGAGACAGAGACGGAGATGGAGATGAGAGAGACAGAGACAGAGGCAGCTTGGGAGGGACAGACTTGGGCAGAGATGGGAGCGTGGGAGGCAGCAGAGTTGCAGAGGCAGGGCTGACACATACACAGAGGACCTGCACAGCCCATCCCGGGCCCTCTCCAGGGATGGCGGCAGCACCGCCCAGGCGAGTGTGGGGGAACTTCCTGCCATCCAGACCACACTCGCTGCCCTTGGCCCCAGCTCCCTCCCCGCAGGCAGGGACTCCCAGGCAGGTGGGTGACAGAGACCGCATGGAAACAGCAGCACACTCCATACTGCCCTGCCAGGCCAGCCTTTCTGGGGTTTGTGGGCACGAGTCCCATCACCTCTGGGACAACCAGAAGATGAGCCAGCAGCTTTGAGCCACCCCACGGCAATAGCCCCTTAGGGTAGAGCTGTCTGAGAGGCCAGTGGGCTTTCGTGGTCCACGCCTTAGACCCAGTCATTCTCAGTGCATCTGGGCCTGCAGTGACACCAACCAGGAAGACATCAGGGATTGCGGGGAACTCCTGGAGTCTTACTTTTCTCATCACTGAGACAAAATACCAAACACCAAAGGTAGAGCAGAAAGGTATATTTCACCTCACAGTTTGCAGAGGTTTCAGTCCATAGTCTGCTGGCTTCAAGGCAGAGGGCCATCGCAGAGGAGAAACGGTCCATGGTAAGCAGGCAGGAGATGGGGGAGGCAGCAAGCAGCAGCTGCCAGCCTGCTCCCCCTTCTATTTCATCAAGACTACAAGCCTGTTGATTGGTTCCACCCACACTCTGGGTGGAGCTTCTGTCATTCACACCCAGAACTATGCTGACTCCAGTCAGCGGGCTAATTTACCACCACACCCTTCATCCCCCAGCATCACCTGCCCTAGACCCGGTCAGCTCCAAAAGTGCCACCTATGCGTCTGTGAGGCTTGGGAGACATCTGGACACAAGCCATGACACTTGGGAAAGAAGGATCCAGACCAAGACAGACGTTGCCCACAAATGACTATGGATGTCCACAGGAGCACTGGAGGAGAGAGGAGAGCCATGAGCATGCTTGGGGTTGAACCCAGGATCTTCACACTGAGCAACATCCCAGACCTTTTTATTTTTATTTTGAGACAGGGTCTTGCTAAGTTGCTCAGACTAGTCTCAAACTCATGATCCTCCTGCCTCAGCCTTCCCAGAGTACTGGGATTACAGGTGTACACCATAAAGCCATTTCTTTATAAGTGATATGAGCTTGGTGCTTCTTGCACATCCTTGTGAGAGTTCAATGAAGCAAAAGCAGGATGAATTCACTGATCCTCAATGATTCCTTACTAAGGCTCAATTTTATACACATTTATGAAAGAATCATTAATTTTTTCATAGTCCCTCTGGAGAGCAGATTAGGATAGCAAAGTGTAACAGAAAGCAGAAAAAAGTTTAACCGAAAGATGAAAACTTTAGACACATTAGTGCTATGGCAACAAGCCAGATCACTCCAATTATGTCCCTAATTGGGTCCATAAATAATTTATAACCCGGTATTTGTGTCTGAGTAAAGGGTTTCTAACAGCAAATGCTTAAGTAGCTGTTACAGGGACTTAATGATTTCCAATTCTGAATTCATCAGGACTCCTGTTGGCTGTGATTCCACAGCCCTTCTTGAAGTAATTTGGTGGGGATTATTCAAGTGTGGAGAGAAATCATCTTCAGCCTCTATCAGAACAGACTAGAGAAGCAATGAGCTCACCTCTCTCCGCTGTTAACCTTGACACTGGCTTTCCCTGAAGGTCAAAAGCCAAAGTTATGAAATACACAGAGAAGCGGCCCAGCGTTAGCACTAGGATTTCTCTCGTTTCTGCACCAGAAGCTGAAGACCATTTTCCTCTCTCCGATACGCTGCGCTAATCATTTCAGGAGTTGGAATGTTGCCTGTTGATCATCACATCTTCTCTAGGTCTTATTTTTCTTCTAACTTTTGGCTGAAGTATAATAGCGAGTTACGGTACAGAGGACAGAAAGTGCACACGGCTGAAGTCTAGAGCTCAGGGGTTATTTTTGCAAATAGTTTCTCTCAAGCAACCACCTCACAGGTAAATATACAGAACATTCCAGCTCCCCCCAGAAGCTCCCTTGCTCTTTCCCAGGCTATTTTGTCTCCCAGTAGAGACAACTGGAGATGAAGCAATGCCCCAGGGCCTGGGTTACTGGAGGATTCATGTGCAAGCAGATCAAGTAATCAAGCAACCCAGGAAGACCCGTTTCAAACTCCAAGGCCCCAGAGAGTGTTCAACAGTGAGGTATGCACAGGCCTGGCCATCAGGGCAAGGGGCTGTTTGCTTCTGGCCAAGAACGTGGCAGCGATAAAGCCCCTTCTCCCGTGTCCACCCAGGAGACACAGCCACTGCAGCGCCATCCAGGACCTCATTCTAATGTTCTGTAATCTCTGGGGACACCTGCATGACTACATGTGACGAGTGGTGGCCTGAATGTTTGGTTTGACCAAGGGACACCTGGAGGTCATCTGCTACGAGTCTTTTCCGGAGATGGACGATTCTCAGGCTGCTGCAGAGGTCTGACCTGTCACACTCGTGCCTCGAGGTTCCAGTCCCAGCAGTGGACATGATGATCCACCCAGGATCGTGATTTGCAGGTGGCAACCCCAGTTTTCTCTTTCAAACACACTTTCTAGCCCCCAGGTGAAGCCCGCTAATAGCTCACACTTACTGTATTAAGTGCTGTGAACCGGGATATACTTCACACGGATAAAGTCATTAATCTATAACTGGCATTGACCGTATCACTCTGCCAATACGA
Organism: Cuniculus paca; assembly: GCA_004365215.1. Lineage (NCBI taxonomy): Eukaryota > Metazoa > Chordata > Mammalia > Rodentia > Cuniculidae > Cuniculus > Cuniculus paca. Next base: position 11,555 of record RJWT010042016.1, read on the forward strand.
GTGGCATTAGGATCCAGACCTTGGTAAACCTGCGCCAGGCCTCGAGCCTCCCAGACAGAGCTGCTGGGGAGCCCCATTCGTACACAGCACCCCTCATCTCAGGAGGACTGACCTTCAGGCCAGGAGAAGAACCACAGTTCATCTGACTTCATAAACCAGACCCTCACTTCCTACCGCACTAAGTTAGAAACTGGAGCTCAGTTTCTGGAAAAAACAAACAAACAAAACACTTTGTTTCACAAAAATATAACAACTGATCGTGAAAGTGAAGCAAAAGGCATCCACACATATTTACAAATATTTATTGAGTTGGAAAAGCACAAATAATACAAAACTCAATGTTACAAATGTTAAATTAGGTGGATTTTTCTATGAGGGCTGGATTGATAGGGAGATCTGAAAACATGAGTTGAATGAAATTTAGATCGGAAGTGCCTTCTGCTTTTTTTTTTTAGTAGAATTTCCCTGGAGCAAAAATAGGCATCTTTCACTGTTCCAAAGTCTTCTGGACTGAGCCAAAAACCATGGGCATCTTTCTCAAAAATGTTCATGGCACGAAGGTATGAGGGTCTTTGTTGCTGCTGTGGCTGCTGCTTCCATCATTTCTCCTGCTCTGTTAGAAGCTGCTGCAGGCATTGTGTGTGTGTCTGTCTGTCTGT
>RJWT010042017.1:0-12210 GCA_004365215.1 Cuniculus paca
TGGGCTTCAACTCATATTTTAGATTCTTCCTTGGTCCAGGGAACCCACTTGCTTCCTTCTTGTCCTCTCCATGATGTGATGTTCCAGCATGTGAACTGTTTCTCTCAGAGAAACTATTTACTCTGCTGCTTACTGTTCTGCCATCTTTAGCTCCTCCTCCAATATGCTCTATTTTTGACATAAAACATTATCTTGCCTTATAATGATTCCTTGAACTGTGCATTTATGTTTTGTAAAGTTTTTAGGTATGTATATTTTGTAATACTTTTTTTTTTTTGGTACCAGAAATCAAACTCACAACCTCACACTTATCAGGCAAGTGCTTGAGCTGCTGAGCTAAATCCCCAGCCCTGTAATACATTTTTAAAAATAGGAACACTGAAGTCAGTCTTTATTTGAACAGGGCCTATGCTACAGCACAAGAAGGACCCATCTTAGACTAAAACCTGAGAAGCACCTGTCCCAAGGTGGGGGTTAGAGAGGACATTTTGGTGGAGAGGGGAATATATGAGAGCTATTGGAGCACATACTTTATAATGTTTTTATTTCTTGTTAAAATAAAAATTCTAGTATTTCAAGAAGTAGCTTGTGATATGTTTCACAATATCCATAGCTTATTACATCTACTTTTGACAGTTTTATTATGTTTCCGTCAGTTACAATATTTTTTATCCTTTGGGATGTTGAGAAATTAGGGTTGGGTGTTTCCCATCTCTTCCTTGGGCCCCATAAGCTGCCACCCATGCAAGCCCTCTGTGCAGGTAGTTGCCAGCAGTTGCTGGGTTACCCTCCCCCTCCCTCTTCTTGGCTTTTTTAGGAGACTAGAGTTCTATTGAGGCAGTCTAAATCTTGACTACCTTAATGTCACTCTTCAGAAGACATTTGAGACACTCCTGGAGAAATCTCCACCAATGAGCTTGTGGTTGTTTAAGTGTCAGTGCTGGGAGAAGGCTGTGGCACAGCCATTGTATTTCCACCATTGTATCTTAGGGATCTTACTTCCTTACTAAGAACTGACCTGTGTTGGCATCCTTGCAGGAAAGGACAGATAACTAAGATCAAACCCCTGGAGAGTCATAAAGTACATGATTTACATTAGCAGATTTGCTAAGGGTTTCATAAAACATTCTGATCAGGGTAACGAGAAGGAAAGAGACACTCTGGAAGCCCTGGACTTAAAAGAGGATGATTTGGAAAAAACTGAAGGTCTACAGAGTTTCCTGGTAAAAAGCTTGCTGCTAGGACAGTTCAGCTGAACAATGAATCCTGGGTCAACATGAGAAAGAGGCAGAGGTAAAGGTATTCCATGAAGCTTCATCTATCTGAAGAGTCTAAAAAACAAGATCAAAACTCAAAACTAGTAGGAGGAAACAAATTATAAAGATCAATGTGGAGATTAACAAAAGGGAGGCAAAAATACAATCAATGACTGAAAGAGTTGGTTCTTTGAAAGAATAAGTTTGATAAATCCTTAGTTAAATGTACCAAAGGGAGACAATATCCATATCAATATAATTACAAATGAAAAAGGAGAATTTAGAAAAACATCACAGAAATCCAGGAGATTGTTAAAAACCACTTTGAAAACTTGTATTCCAATAAATTGAAGAATCTGGAAGAAAAAGATGAATTCTAGCCACGCATGGATGTCTGCTGGAGAGGGGACATCCAGAGCCAAGCTTTATTTACAGGATACCTTTCATTACTGTATATTTTCCAAAGGTGAGCCAGAGTCTACTGAAAAGAGAGGTCAAATACTGTTTGTTGATGAATTCCTAAGTGATATTTACAGGCCAGCAGCCCTGGGTTGTCTGGCTTATAGGCCACCCAACCCCAGGGGGTATTAGCAGGGGGAGACTGGACTCCAGGGCCAGGCCAGGCTGAAAGGGCAGAGGCCACAGAGTGACTCCACAGGAGGTGATGCCTGAGCCCTTGGGGGATGCTGGGTTGGAACAGGGCTCAGCCAGCCCTGCCTGGGTAGAAGGGGAGACGGCAATTCCAAGTCTGGCCAGAACTGGCTGAGAGAGGTGAATCCACATAGAGCTGGGAACTGTGCAGGGAGCTGAGAGGACGGTGGCTTAGATCAGAGGAACTGGAAGGGGAAGGAGCTGGTAGCCAGAGGCACTCTGGTGGAGCCAGGAGCTGGTATGGAAAGGCCAGGCAGTGAGGAAGGAAGTGGACTGAACTTAGTGCTGGCCCAGGGCAGGGCAGGGCAGGAAATGGGACCTGGGTGATCCCTAGGGCCATCTCAACCTCCTAAGCAGCAAACAGCACTGAAAGGGGGAGAAATCTGCCCACTGGAGAGAGAGAGAGGCCCTGGAAGCAGGAAACTGACTGCCCTTAGCCTCTGGGTCCCTAGAGTTACCCCTTTCCACTGCCCTGCTATATTCTCTGCCAAATCGTTGGGGACCTGATGAAGGTTGCTGGTTTAGAGATGGTAAAAATCGCCTAAACCCTAGAGATTTATTTTTGTAGGGCTGAGTATCAAAGGTGTGAGACTGGATGTATGGTGATACCTCCTAATAATGCAGACGCTCCACTGTGCAGTGAGCAAGTCCACACTGGAGAGCTGAACATTAAAAAACTGTGCTTACTGAGTGGTAGCCTATGCCTCCAATGCCAACACTTTGGAAATTGAGGAAGGAGCATTGCTGTGAGCTTGACCTGTATGTACTACATAGTGAGTTCAAGGCCATCTGGGACTATGTAGCAAACAAACAATTGTGCTTGAGAAATGAATGAGGAATTGTGAAATGAATGGAGTTAAGGGAAGAGGGAGAGCTAGGGGATAAAGAGAAAGCAAAAATCAGAATGACCAGCAGAGGGCTGCCTGGAGCAGTGCAGCTGCATACTGAAAGGGTTCAATGAATAAACAGGACTTCAGCCACACTCACTCTTGAGATCCATTTGTTATCATCGTGCAGTCCTCATGGCCCATGCTCACAGGCTCTTTCTTCTGCTTCAGAAAAGACCATCAGGCATAGAGGAGGCCAATCTTACGCCTGCAGTTACAAGTGCTCCATGGTGTTCTTCATCCAGGACAGGATATGGGAGGCATTCATGAAAGCTCCTGGGGGTTTTCCATTATCTTTTCCATAGGAGAAAATGCCCTGGATCATGTTGTCACACATGAGGGGACCCACGTAGTCGCCCTGAAGACAGAGAAGAAAGCACAGAGCTGGCCTCCTCCTGGTGGTGCTCTTTGTACCTCCCCACAGTGGCTGACCTATGTCTGGGGACTGTGAGCATGAGCTCAGGACAAGGCAGGCCTGGTTGCCTTCTTCCAACTAAAGACTCTAGCTTGACCTTGGCTTTACTTTCATGTTTTTAAACAGTTCAGAACTTTCTGTATAACCTTTAGAGATACTCTGGTGATTATGCTGCATTTGGTTAACTGATATTTCCCCACCGTATACTCCTATCCCCTCAGGGAGTGGATTAAAGAGTGTTTGCTGGGAAACCTGGGCTGTCCAAGCTCTGGACTCAGGGCAGGGGTACACGCTCACATCATACCCCAAGATGTCTCGGTTTTCTCTTTCCCTGGAGTCTGTCTTTATAGACAGTGGAAACCTCACCTTGAAACTGGCCTTTGTTTTCCTTGAGTCCCTCACGCAACTCTCAGTGGCATTGTTGGAGGAGACATGGAAGTGTGATTTGCATTTTGGTTCATTGTGCACTGTCAGCTCCATCTCTTGCAAAGTAGCGGCTGGACTGCTCAGTGGGGTCATCTGCCCCTAACCCGCCTCATAACACTTATCACCTGGTTTCACTTGGGATTTTCCCCAGTGAAGTCTGTGGAGCTGTATGGCTGCAGTCGGTCTGGCTTCTTTTTCTAGTTGATGAGGAAGAAGCAAGAGCCCAGTTCAGTCAATACCTTCTGCTCTTGGATACCATAATGTCCAGGAGGGAAAAAGGGAAGGGGCAGGTCCAGTAGGAGGGGCAACTCTGCACCAAGGAGAGCAAGAGCAGCAGAGAAATGTGTCTTACTTGAGACAACAGGATGTGGATGGCAGAGTCCTTAGTATGGAATTCTAAGCAACCGGAGAGAGGTGTGTTATGGTTTGTGTTCTGATGTCCCCACCTCACACTCCCAAGCCTCAAGCAGTCATGGAAGTGGCTGAGTTTAGCATTTGTGATTGGTTCACTGTCCAGCGCTGGGATTGGTGATGTGAGTGCTGCACCCACCCAGGGGCAGCGAGCCGGCATACAACACAGGGGAGCGAAGGAGGCAAGTGTTCTCTTTTGCCCCTTTTGCTCTTGTTGCTTGCAGTCACCATGAATGGCTTCCCCTCAGCCACACCATGCTGCCTTGGAGCCAGTTGAGTATGGACTGAAACCTCCAAAAATTGTAAGTTAAATAAAGCTTTCCTTGCTTCGCTTTGGGCATCAGGTATTTTGTCTCAGCAATGAGAAAAAGGTAACCAAGACAAGGCCATTTCAGTTTCACACTAAAGTTATGACCTCTGGTTCAAAATGAGCTGTTCCAAAAACACACAGCAAAACAGCCTTTAATATTCCTTTTATAATGAGTGTAACCATTACATTACCTCAAACCCCTGGCCCATATCCTACAATAAGAGTGACGTACTTCACCAGCCCTAAGGCATGTTAAGATACATCATTGGTCCAAAGCAGACAAATAACACGTGGTTGTATTCTCTTTAACATTTTCTTCCCATATCTGAACATTTTAGCTATATTTTTAATCCCAAAGAACCCATATTAAGGCTGCCTTCCCCCAGTAGCACAATCCTCTGCTGGAACTTGGCTATAGCTTCCTTGCAGTGTTGTACATTGGTGCACAACAGACTCCTTTTTCTTTATTTTGGTCTTAGTAAATTCATTCACTGCCCATGTCATCATTCTTCATCATGCTCTCATACTGCATTTTGGTGGCCCATGTGGGGAGCCATTCTTCTTGTCTCCCTTGACCTCTCTTCTCTCTTGGGCTTGTGCCTGGTTGGCTCGTGGGCAACTACCAGTCTCTGACTGAGATGATTCCCCATTGGGAACATAAGGCTTTCAGACTGTGACTCTGACCATAGTTACTCACCTGGTGATATGCTAAGGAACTTCTTCTGGTCCACTGCAGAAAGCCTTACTTCCTATTTGCACCTGCATACCCTGGCCTGGATACTCTGCAGTGGGACCTGAAGACAGTGAACAAAGGAGGACAGCTTGCTATAATTGGTAAGCATAAAGGCCCACTCTTCTTCTTTCTGGGAACAGCCCTGCTCCCTATATAAGGTGAAGTTGGCAGTGATACTGTGCCTTGTCCAGGGTGAACCGACACATACTGTGAGGTCTCTCATTTTTTTTTTTTTTTACCCCCGATCACCCCTTGCCACTCTGATGTCTGCTGCTTCTGCTTCTCTTCTGGATAAGCTTTCTGATCTGAGCAGTTCATGGGTAACCAAGTTTTCACTTCTCTAGTATGGTGAGCTTCCCCTTCCCCTCTTAACTCTCTGGTGTGCAAGTTCAGATTGTGATCTCTTTTCTCAGGTTGGTCCTATATAACCAACCGGACACTTTGGCTCAAGTTCCATGGATGGTTCCAAAGTAAAACTGAGTTTCACTTTTGCAAACGAGTTTCCCTTCTCTTGGGGGGATGCCCCAGTTAAGAGCGCACCTCAGGTACCTCTATGGAGGAGTCAGGGATTCATCATCCTTTATGGACACATTTTTGATAGATGCCATAATTCAGTAGGACCCAGTTGATGGGTCTTGTGTCCTTTATTTTTTCTGCCTCACTTCTGCATTGTATTCTTAAGAATTGGTAAAGATTTGACCCCCCAAAGTTCCAATAGCACATCTCAAAGAATTAGAGAAAACAATCCTAAAATTCATCTAGAACCAGAAGAGACCTAGAATAGCAAAGGCAATCCTGGGCAACAAAGGCAAGACAGGGGGCAGTGCAATCCCTAACTTAAAATTGTACTATGATGCTACTGGAATAAAAAGAGCATGGCACTGGCAAAAACAAAAAACAAAACAAAACAAAACAAACAAACAAAACAGTCCCAAAGATCAATGGAACAGATCAGAAGATTCATAAACAACTCCAGACACCTTATATTTGACAAAAGTGCCAAACATATTCACTGGAATAAAGATAGCCTTTTCAATAAACGGTGCTGGAAAAATTGGCTCTACACATGCCAAAGGTTAAAATTGGACCCATGTCTTTTGCCATGCACTGAACTAAATTCAGAATGGATCAAAGATCTAAATATTAAAACAGAAACATTAAATCTGCTGGAAGATAGAATAGGTAAAATTCTGGAAGACACTGGTGTAGGCAAAGACTTTATGAATAAAACCCCAATTGCACAGGAACTATCACAAAGAATCAACAACTGGGACCTCATTTTATTAAAAAGCTTTTGTACAAGAGAAATTACCAACAGAGTGAAGAGACAACCTACAATATGGGACAAAATGTTTGCCAGATGTTTCTTAGACAAAGAATTACTATTGATAACATATAAAGAACTCAAAAAAATTAGACCTCCCAAATTTAAAGACCCAATCCAAAAATGGACATCTGAGATAAATACACACTTCTCAGATGAAGAAATACGAACAACAAATAAAAAAATATATGAAAAACATTCAACATCACTGATCATTCAAGAGATGCAACTAAAACAACAATGAGATTCCACCTCACCCTGGAAAGAATGACTATTCTCAAGAAATCAATGAATAACAAATGCTGAATGGGCATTTCTCCACTGTTTGTAGGAGTGTAGACTGGTGCAACCACTGTGGAAATCAGTGTGAAGATTCCTCAAGAAACTAGAATTGATGATCCCATTTGACCCAGCGATTCCCCTTCTGCGTATCTCCCCAGAAGAATTAAAAACATCATACCACAACAATATATGTGCACACATGTTTATAATAGCACAATTTGTAATAGCTAGATCTTGGAAACAACCTAAATGCCCATCAACTGAAGAATGAATAAAAAGATGTGGTATTTTTTGCCATTAGCATATCTCACAGATCTAGAGAAAACATTCCTAAAATTCATATGGAACCATAGGAGACCTAGAATAGCAAAGGCAATCCTGGGCAACAAAGGCAAGGCAGGAGGCATCACAATCCAAGACTTGAAATTATACTACAAAGCTACTATAACAAAATCATCATGATAAACTGGCAAACAAATAAACAAACAAACAGACCTGCAGCTCAATGGACCGAAATAGACTATACAGACACAACTATAGACACACTCAGTCACCTTATCTTTGACAAAGGGGCCAAACATGTTCACTGGAAGAAAGCCTCTTTAATAAGTGATGTTGGAAAAACTGGCTTTCTACATGCTGAAGACTTAAACTAGACTTATGCCTATCACTATGCACTAAACTAAAGTTAAAATGGATCAAAGATCTAAATATTAATACAGAAACCCTAAATCTATTGAAGACAAAGTAGGTAGAGATCTTGAGGACATAGGGGTAGGCAAAGAATTCATGAACAAAAACCAAAGTGCATGAGAATTACTTCAAAGAATCAGCAACTGGGATCTCAGTTTATTAAAAAATTTTTGCACATTGAAAAAAGTCATCAACAGAGTGAAAAGAAAACCCATGGATTGGGAAAAGATTTTGCCAACTATCCATCAGACAAAAGACTTCTGTCTATAATGCATAAAGAATTGAAAAGAATCAGGTCCCTCAAATTCAAAGACCCAATCCAAAAATGGGCATCTGAGATGATACACAATTTTCAGATGAAATACAAATGGCAAATAAATATATGAAAAAATGTTCAACATCATTAGTCATTCAAGAAGTGCAAATTAAAACAACACTGAGATATCATTTCACTCCAGCAAGAATGGTTAACATCAAGAAATCAACCAATAACAAATGTGGCAGGGATGTGGGGGAAAAGGAACCCTTCTCCACTGTTGATGGGAGTGTAGAAAAGCACTGTGGAAATCAGTGTGGCAGTTCCTCAAAAAACTAGGATTAGAGATTCCATTCAATCCAGCTATTCCCCTTCTGGGTATTTTCCCAGAAGAATTGAAAAAACATCATATCACAGTGATATATGTGCACCTATGTTTATAGTTGCACGATTTTTAATAGCTAAATCTTGAAAACAACCCAAATGCCCATCAAGTGTGGAATGCATAAAAAGGATATGGTATTTTTATACAGTGGAATACTACTCAGCCATAAATAATGATAGATTCAAGGCTTTTATAGGTAAATGAATGCAACTATAAACAATACCCCTAAGTGAAATAAATCAGACGTGCATGCATAAACACCATATTATTTCACTAGTGTAATAAATGGTGAGTAAATAAGATCTAAAAGTTACAATAGATATAGTAAAAGGGAAAGAAACTGTCGAAGGGAAATTATAGTGTTTGATCAATTTTGCATGTCTGTATCTGGTAACCTGAGCAACTATTTTGAAGATAACAATATGCAATATAACAACCATTGTTAAATTTTTATCATCTTAGTTTGAAATCCTATATTGCTATTTTTTGTTGTTGTTGCTGTCATTTTGCTTTTGTAGTTTTTTTGTTTGCATCTTGATTTTTCTGTGTTTTTTCTCTTTAAAATAAAATAAAAAAATATGCTAAAAAGATGTGGCATTTTTATACAATGGAGTAATAGCCACAAAGAAGGATGAACTTGAGACTTTTATAGGTAAATGGATGCAACCTGAGACCATACTCATAAGTTAAATAAATGAGACTCACATGTGTCAACAACCTATTGTCTCCCTAGTGTGAGAAGCTGAAAGAAGTAACATATGTATGTGTGTGTGTGTGTATGTGATACATATGTATATGAAAGATAGTTAAGATAGTTGCACTACTAATTTCTCTTAGTTCATTGAAAAGAAAGATTTGTGCTAATATTGTTTGGGCAATTAAATGCAGATATGTTGTACTCTGAGTAACTAATTTAAAGATAACAACATGCAGTGTGTTAACCATTGTTACCCTCTAATTATCTTGTTTTGAAATTTTGTTTTATTTTCCCTCTTAAAAAAATTAAAAAAAAATTTGATCCCCAACCTTTCCAAAACAGATACACTATTTTCTTATGCAATATCCCTTGGTCTCAATACAAACTCTTGGATTAGCAACAGTGTTCTCTTAATTGTACCCTAAATTATACCATCATTTTATAATTAGATTTCCTCTGTTCAAATCAGGGTAAAGATTTTTGCAGTTCCCTATTTTCAGGACTTTTTGTGTGCCACAGGACCCTCAACTATGAGAAGGATGTCAAATGTGCATTTCTAAATCTTCTCATCATAGTTCCTCTGTCTTAAACCCCTATCCAGATGCCATTCTTGCTGATCCTTCCTTCAGGCACTCTTGAGCCCCCTACTCAGCCCTTTATGGCTTGTATTTAGATGTTCCCCAAAAATCTCATGCACTCATAGGTGGGGCTTTTGGAGATAGCTGGATCTAGGGTGTGTGAATATGCATTAAGGATGTGTGATAACTAAATTAGTCCACTGATGGGTTTATCAAAGTCTGATTAGGATAATGGGAAGGCCCAATCTGGGTGTGGATGGCACCAATCAATAGGTCTGTAGCCTAAATGGGATAAAGGGGAAAGGGAGGCTTGCTGCTTTGCTGTTGCCCACCTGCCATGGACTGTTTCTCCTCTGCCATGCCCTTCTGCCTTGGAAACAGCTGACTATAGAATGAAACCTCTACAAACTGTGAACTAAAATAAACCTTTCCTCCTCTAACTTGTGGATGTTGGGTACTTTGTCCCAACAATGATAAAGTAACTTAGACAAGGCCCCAGCTTTAGCACCACCATCTTTTTCTTCTCCTGATAACCCCACTTCAATCTTCTCCTTCTCCATCTTCTTGATGACCTCTCTCTGTTTCTTCCCCCTCCTCTCCATTTGTCACTTCCAGTCACTTTCTCTCCCTACCCAGATGAAATCTCTCCTTTGTACCTGCTGTGCAACTTCATACTAATAATTTTGGAAGCAAATAAACCTGCTTTCTTTCTTCTCAGGAATTCTTCTCCTCTACAAAGTGGCTCATGGTGATCAGGACACTGTCTAAGTTCATGTCAAATTTGTCACAAATACAACCCAAATTGAGTTACTCAAACTGAGACTTTTTTTTTTGATTTGGATATTTCAGGACCTAACTATCTTTGTGATCTCACCTGGGAGGATATTTATACAGTTTTGACAACCTGTTGTACATGTGAAGGAAATGCCACATGCCTGGACATGGAGGCTTATGCCCATAATCCTGATGATAACAGACCTAGGGAGAAGGCAGTCCTAGATGCTACACCCAATTGGAGTTTTCAGGTTGTTGATACTGAAACTGCATAACTACCTGTCTTATAGAACACAATAAAAATGTAATCATTGAACATGTCAATTACAACAAACTGAAAAGTTAGACAGGGACCATTCTAGGTGTTTTTCAGTACAGATTAGTTGAGACTATATGCATTTATGGATGTGTTTTGGTTGTCCAATTTATTGGCAAGGCCTCTTTGGGTATCAGACAAAAGCTCCCACATTAAAACAGAAACCCAAGATGTCTTTCCCCATCCAGCTGGATACAGGCTTCAAGGGCTTCAAAAACTGGGAGACTTCGAAGGTCCAAAAGATTAAACCAGATGGTGCCAGAGAAAAACAGGTTCATGTATGACAACAGTCATTGTCTAGTCTCTACCTATCCCTAGAAATTCCAAGTCTTTTGTGGGATATTCAGGCCAAGTGCTTGTGGCCTATTACCACGGTGAACAATTGGGACACATATGCCTGAGAATACCCTAAGCTGCTTCTGCTTAAACATACCAGCTATAGGTCTTCTCTGGGGCAATGTCTGTACTGCAGACTTGAGGGTAATTGAAAATGGAATGGTCTCTCCTTCCCTCATGGTGGGGGTGTCCCATCCTAAAGCTCATTCTCACCAAGGCCTAAGAAGGGACCAATGCCCCTAGCTCTGTTCCTGGATTATGAGAAGCCTGATGAGCAGAGTAACTCAGCATTAAAAGCAGAGAATCTGCCTATTCTGGATTGATGGTGCCCTGGGAGGCTGCAGGCTCCCATGTTTCCCACCTCCAAAAAGGATCCTTGAGTAACCCTAGATGTGATAGGGATAGTATTAGATCTGAAGTGTCCCCTGAAAAGTCTCACATTAGATGGTGGGGCCTTGTTGGAAGAGTCAAGTCACTAGGGATGACCTGAAGGGTGTATTCTTGTCCCCAGCTTGTCTTTACTGTCTCTTTTCTGATCACCATGTGGTAAACAGTTTTCCTCCAACATGCTATTCTACCATGGCTTTTCTGCTTAGAGAGGGTCAACCATGAACTCAATCTACTGAAACTGTGATCCAAGGTAAACTTCTTCTTTAAATTGTGGGTGTTGAGTATTATGTTTCAGCAATGGGAAACTAACTAATACAGATTTTGGTACTGAGAGTGTAGTTACTGCTGTGACTGCATTTGATCATGTGGTTCAGAAGCCTTTGGAGTTGGTTTGCAGGAACAGTTTGGAAAGATTTGGAGATATGGGCTAGAGAAACCCTAGAACGTTATGAGCAGTGTGATAGTAGTCAGAATTGATGTGTGATAGTAGTCAAAATTCAGAAAACCAGAATGCAGATAGGAATGCCAATAATAAAGGCCAAGTTCAGGTTTCCTTGAGAACAAGGACTCCATTGGCAGTTGGACTAGAGGCCGTATGTTTTATGCTTTGACAGAAGATTTTTCTTTATTTTGCCCGTGTCCTGAGACTTTGTGGGACAATTGAAATTAAAGGTAGTAGACTGATTAATCTTGTAGAAGAAATGTCAAGACAGCCTAACATTCAGGCTGTGGCATAAGTACTCCTGGCTACTTTTAGCCAGATCTACAGAGAGATGCAGGAGAAAATGGCAGAACTGAATGATTTGAAAAGTTTACAGTTTTGCAAGAAAGGAAGTGCCTGATATTCCCAGAAGAAGTGAAATCATCTTACCACAGTGATGTATGTGCACCTGTTTATTGCAGCACAATTTGTAATAGCCAAATCTTGGAAACAACCCAAATGCCCATCAATCGAGGAATGGTTAAAGAAGATGTGGTACTTTTATACAATGGAGTATTATTCAGCTATAAAAAATGATCACATGGAGGCTTTTATAGGTAAATGGATGCGACTTGAGACCATACTCATAAGTGAAATAAACCAAACACA
>RJWT010042018.1:0-12219 GCA_004365215.1 Cuniculus paca
ATATCCGTATCATAACATTAAGTAGGAGAGGAATGGAAGTAAGGTATTGCTGTGGGTCTTTCAGAGTGTAAGAGCGATATAGACACAGAAAATTCAAGAAGTTGAAGAAGTGATTTTTAATTTTGCCACCTGAAATTCTAGTCATCACTGATACGTGTTTAATTTAGAACTATTTTTCAGTTGGACAAAAAAAAGAATATGCATAATGTGCAGCTTAAGAATAATACATCAACTCGTTAAGAAAAAAAGAATAATACATCAAGAGAGTAATATAAAAATTTAGAGCTGCCTTTATCACAAATAATATTTTTAGCTTAAAGACAATCTGGCCAATGTGAGGTTCTGGGAAGTTAAAAAGCGCTTCCTGAATGAGATGTCCCTGAGACATAATATTTTAATTTATAGCTTGTGAAGTTTATCATTTCCCATGATGATAAGTAAGGAGGAACCAATTGAGAAAAGCAAAGGTATGTTTCAGTTGAGACTATGCCAAACAGTGACTCACAGCGTCCAAATCAGGCAGGTGTGACACGCTGAAAAAGGTTCACCCCACCCACTCTGGAAACTGCTCTTTGCCTACACTCAGCACACTGAAAATTACTTTCTAGACATGTCACCATGCTTATTGTGGATTGTCAAGGAAACTATCTAAATGCTGACAAAGGCAGGGGTTATTACATGACTAAGGCTGGTTTTTCAGACAGACTCAACTGTGAGTGTCTGTGCATTTGTGTACATGTACATGTTTAATTAAAGAAGTAATCTCTTTGATTTATGCTTTTTTATTTACATTTTCCTAGTAATTAATATTTATGCTTATTTACATGACCCATCTTTTTTTGATAAAAATTGTAGTAATCACTTCTGGGTTTTTTTGCACATATGACTTATAGGATTATATAGGTTAAATAAATTTATGACTTAATACTGTATTATTTAAACTCCTCATCTCATAGATAGGCAAATAAAGGCCTTAACTACCATCACAGAGGATTGGTCTTTGGTTAGTGTCATGTAGCAGCCAGGACAAAAATCCAGTTTCCTCTACTTATTTAATGACTTTGAAGAACAGAAAACCTTTAAGAGTTATGTAATATTGAATATGCTTTACAAACTACTGTTAATGAAATCTATAGAAACATTGGGTGTTTGGGTTTAAATTCATGGTTTCCCAGCCTGGCTATGCATTAAATCACTTAGGATCTCAAAAAAGAAACCAACAAAATAAAATAAAAGAGTTAAAAGAACCAGTACAGAACTAGTGACTCAGAATTTGATAAGACTGAGCCAAAGTATTAGAATATTTAGAAAGTTCTCCTGTTTTTAATGCATTTCTAAAGTAACATGTACAGATCAGTGTTGAGAAAGCGGGCACATGTCTACTGTCCAACATGATTGGATAGAAAGTAGGCTAAAGTATCCAACTAAAGTATCTAAAGTAGCCACCTGCTCAAGAAATACAATCATAAGAGTACAGCTTAGGGAAACTCCACTAGTTTTAATTTGAAGCTATTTCTTTCCAGGCTCTCTCTTGTCACTATTTCATTATGGCATGTGTAAGAGAACTTGTGAAACTCTGACATTATTAAGGGGCACACCCATTGACTTTCACAAGACACAAAAGGACTACTAAAATATTTTAAAACAGTAATTGAGTGTTTTGATTAAAACCTGAATAAATACCCAAAAGAAATTAATGAAATCTGCTTGGCTATTTTTTTTTTAGTAGTAGATCTCTGCAACCTTCTGAGTATTGGTTGGTGTGAAGAATAACACAAAAGGGGAGACAACAGCATTTTGGGCCATGTTATTGATCAAATGGTAACTCTGGTCTCATGAAAGTTAGGCAAAATCACAGGCCATACTTAATGTGTATAGGTGACATCTCACCTTATTAACCTCAGTACTCCAAAACCTTATGATCCTAATTTGCATTCCTGCTCATGACTTCAATGAATCTAATTAAAAGACCAAGATAGATGTTTCTGACTGTGTCATTTTTGATATCTTAATTAGGTCAGAGTGCAATAGTTTGGATCTTAGGGACATCATTTATTGTAGGGGACAGATAGCTTGTTCTCTTCTTAATGCTCTTCTGTTCTCCTGGGGCAGCACATTCCTTCCCCTGGAGATCCACTCTCCTTTCCTATTAACCTGTATTTGTGGAGGAAGTTTTAATCTAATATCTCTCTCATCAGGTCACGAGAGTAAACGTATGACTCAAAACTAACAGCACAAAGTCTTCTTAGGATTATTTTAGATGGGAAATAGAAAAAGACAAAACACTCCACTTCTCTGTTGGTGAAGGTACAGGAAGATTTATTGTAGGAATGAATGCAAGCAAATGGAGGGGCACCAAAAAGGCCATAAAAGTTTCCCTGCAATCTTTGAGTCCCTTTCCTGTCATCCTTTTGATCCCTCTTTTCTATCATCATCATCTTTAGTTCTTTACTTCTGTGAATCAATAGGCTTTTCTTTCCAGTCTCAGTAGCATGGACTGGGTTTCTACAATTTGTGACTAAAAGAGTTTTAATTCAAGAAAAATACAAAATATCCTGTATTTCACATGCCGCTTAGGGCAAATCCACACTCTTTGCCTTCTTCATACACTGTACTTGAGGGGGGTGGTAGAGGCAACTTTGCTGCCTGTTATTCTCTCAGAAATTTTTATTGCTGGATATTCTCTGGAAAAATAGACAGACAACAATGACAATGACAGTGAAAACCTCTTAGGCAATGTCAGATTCGGCCAAGAGGGACAGCAGAGATAGCAGATCTCAATAGTTATTGCTTTTTGTATTTATGGTTCTGTGCAAACATAAAACCACACACATCAGTTCTTTAATAGTATCATTTTCAGTTCAAAATACCAGTGGTTTTGGAAAAAGCTTCCCAATCAAGTGAAATTTATTCTCTATATGTTTTTTAAGTTCTGATAGTATCTTAGTTATATTTTTCCTCAATTTACAAAGATTTTTGTCTTTTGACTAATTATATTATTTTTGCCAGGAACTTCCAAATGATTTGAAATGATTGATGTTCTTGCCAGCCTCTGTCACTTTCGCCCTGTATTATCTATAATATTAATTTGGGTTTGTATTTGACCTAAACATATTAAATGTTTTCTGATTTTCAAGTAACAAGACTCTCCAAGTATGTTTTGTGTTCTCAACAATTATAATTATGTTTAATATATTTGTATTCTTTAGTAGTTGATAAAGTTTTACTTGTGATATTCACAGTACTGTGTAAGTATATTATGTTTTTATTTATAATAGCTCATAGACAAAGCCCTTGGTAGTTTCAGTCTCTTTACTCAAATATTTGAGTCATAATAAAAACTATTACAGTTTTAGAGTTTGTTAAATGTTGTATTGCTTGCATCAGATGAAGACACGAATAACATGTTGTATGACCATAGGTGATGCTGACTCTAGGCCAATTTCTATTTGTGACCTGCATGTGAAAATCTACAGGAATGTGTTTGCATTTGTACTCACTAAGTACTTATTGAGAGCACATTGGATGCTATGCTCAGCATTTGATATACAAATTGTGGAAGAGTCGAAATGAGTGTAGGGCATGAATTAACAAACATAGCATCATCATAAAACACAAAGCCTAAGTTATACTTCTTGTTCATTTTCATTAGAATTTCAAAAGAGGAAAAATATAGTCTGGATCTGGGTGTCTAGAAAATACAAGTACTGTGCTGTATCAAAATGATATAGGTAGAAAAAAGAGGAGAGATTTTAGCCACCTGAAGTAGAATCCTCCTTTATAAATAATATTTTGATCAAATGTTTAATTTGCCTATATATGAAACAACCAATAGCAAGGAACTCAGCACTTTGTGAGTCTCCTTTTCCATCTCAGTTTAATCATAACGATCTTCTTCATGTCTAATTGAGATTAACCTGAACGGAAACTTTTGGCCTCCTTTGACAATTGGACCCCTGCTGTGTGCAGATCTTATGATGCTCATTCTGTCTGACGCTTGTCCAAGAGCCAAGCTCCCACCTTATCATCTGCAACAGGAGTGTTAGTATCTGTGTAGCTTCCTGGAATATGGAAAAGCCTGTAGGTTACCGAAGAAAGGGATGCTTCAACTCTCTTATCTTTATTTGGAACAATCCATGCTACAGGTTTTCTTTTTAATGTGATAAAAGATAAAGGGAAACAATGGATAGAGATTTTTAATTTGATACTTTTCCAGGTTCCAGACTTTCTGTGGGAAGTAAGCTTTGAAGACTGTATATGCATCACTGAATTTAATCTTCCTAACAACCCTGTGAAATCGGTATCCTTCTCTGTATTCTGTGTGAGAAATTCGAGGCTCAGAGGAAATAGAGCCAAACATTTTCTCTTCACCCGCGGTAACTTTCTATTTCCTTTCTTTTAAAGAAATTTTTTATGAAGCTATGCACTTAAAGTGATCTTATACACTTTCATCCAATCTAGTACATTTCTGGGAGTGACAGGAGTCAATGTTCTAATTACATCCTCACAAAAGGAATAAACTGAGACTGTCTGGATAAAGCTGAACCTCCAGTCACCGTAATTTAAGGTAGTTTATAAGCCACTGGGAGTCCTGGTTGTGAGCACTGTACTTTAGAGACTTTGCTGTGGTCACTGCCACTTTGGTTTCCTACTTGTGAAGCCTCTGTCTCTATGCACAGTAGAAGAAAAGATCGTTTTACTTCGATTTCCACTCAAGATGTTTTCTTATTTGTATGAGGGATACATTTGAATCCACAGTCACTTGGGTTCTTAACAAAATCCCTAACCAAAAATGACTTCTCTAACTCTCCCAGGACAATGGTTGAGAGGACATTCAGTTCCAGGCAGCAGGGCTCCTGCTACTCAGAGGGGAGACTCCCTTTAACTGTCCACTGATTCAGTTTCTCAAGGGTTGAACAGGTCAAGACTGTTCTCCAGCCTTTGCCTGTTCCTCTGGAATTGCTATGCCTACAGATCTCAGGAAAACATAAAATTAGTGCTTGTAGAATCCCTTTGAGATCCTTGATGAAAGATTGTTTGATATTATAAAGTATTATTATCATAAATAGACCCTGGGATTATGTCCTGGGTGGTATACACTATAATCTCAACATTAGTGCCTTAAGAGATGAACGTCAAGCACCCATTGCCAATATAGTCTACTTTCATTCTATTGTATTAACAAATGTTTTATCGATCCATTGTAGGGAATACTTTGTGTGATGATACTTAACAAGAAACTAAAACTTGTTCTACTTGCAAAGATACAATGAATCATATTCTGAGTTGGGATAAGTATAATAACACAGGTAGAAACATGTTCAATTATATGCCTTGGAAGAGTAACTATCAAACAGAAGAAGACTCTAAATTTGTTAGCATTTCCAAAATGATTCCAGATTTGATAATGTTAATTGAATGAACAGAAACCTGCCCATTTTCACTTTGTTATCTTAAAACTTGGGAGTCTTACAAGAAAGTCTAATTGTCTTTTTATATCAAACTAAAGAACAAGGACATCGAAATTGATTTTATTTTACAAATAAATTACTTTTATGCAGTCAAAAGGTATAAAATTCATTTGAAAAAATGAATTGAGTACAGTAAGTTGTTTTTCTAAACTTTAATTGAATCATAAATTTGAGGGATGATCTGAAGGATCTTCTTGCTATGGTAAGTACTAGAATTGTAACATCTTTTAGCAATAGATATTTATGCTATAAACATTTTTTATAACTTATGTTGAAAAATATTTTGAGCCACAAAGCCAATTTTTTAAATGGATTATTTGCTTATAAGCATGTATGTGCTTTCACAAATATTTAAAAAGATACTTGAGCACCCATAATTATTAGCAGAAGATAGTATAAGGGTGGATTAATGGATTTTTTTTATTTTGTAAAGCTTCCTGCTTTTAGATTCTTGCAGTTAGTTTAATTACAACAATCGTATGGAGATATAACTTTAGTATGCATTTGTAGGAGAAGAGATTGCGTTTTCCAGCTTGCTTGTTTGCCACATTGAAGGGAAATATGAGTGCTGAGGTAAACAAGATCATTATCTATGCTTGTGTCCTTCTACTTAGTCTTGGAGAATCCAAGTAAAGAGAATCACTGCACTATTGCAAGCCACAGCAGAAAAGTCATGTGCAAAATAGTTATAAAGCAGTGGCTTGCAAACTTAATGTTTGCATATTTGCTACCTGTAGTGCTTGCTAAACCACAGTTTCCTTAGTCCCTCCCTTTCCCCATCCTAGAACAGTTTCTTCTAGTCCTGAATGGGATCAAGAATTTCTTGTCTATTAAGCACCTGGGTGTTTCCCAATGCCTGTAATCCAGATGCTAGTTGTAAAATTACTGCCAATTATCATGGACTAGAACAAGGGCTGGAAATGTAACACAAGTGTAGTAAAAGTGGAAGCGCATGGTGTTTTTGAGAGCCTTGTCTAGGGTGGTAGAAAAATATGAGTAGAACCAAAACTATAAAATTTGCTTATTTGCTATTTGACTATCATGCTTGTCAGCTCCTTTTCCAAAACCATGCTCCACCTCTTCAAATTAGAACCTATTTATCCCCATGTTTTGAGGCCATGAATTCCTTCCAGGAGTGTTTCAACTTTATCAGGGTCCTCTTGAAATATACTCCATATCAAATGCTCCTCTATTTGTGACCACAAGATTGTGGTTCAATGGTTAAAGACAGACTCTCTGGACTTAAATGCTGCTTCTATCATCCAGCAGCTGTGTATCTCTGGACTGTCACTTTTTGCTTTAGGTGTATTATCTTTAAAAGGGGGATAATAATAGTATCTATGTCCATATCTATTAATTTATTCACTCTTCACAAGGTAGGTATGGTAAAGAGTGGATGAATTTAACAGATGTAAAAGCACTTGGAACATCGTGAAGCGCATACTAAAGATATATAAATGTTAATTATGACTTGGGTTTCATTCAGTGGAGCAGTTATATGGGCCTAAAATCTTGATAGGAAAACTGAGTGAGGTTTAGAGTCTTGAATTCAGGAGAATGAAGGACATTTTCTTTATTAATCTTTGGGAAGATACATAAATTGGTTTCTCTACATAAGTGTAAATAAAGACATAAATGTGTGTAGTAATAAACTTTAGAAGACCTCCAAGAACTGTGACTACAAGAAGCTGGATTTTTGTAATGAAGCCAAGGCTTTCTTATCAATATATAAAACAGTAATAAAGATCATTTCAAGTAATATGGCTGTGATTTGTCAATTAAAACAACATTAATTTACAAAAACATGATTTCTGATGATGCTCATTTGGCAGTTATTTCCAATGATATTGCTACTATTTTCTTAAATCTAGGAAGGGAAGTGTACTTTCTTAGCAGCCACACAGCTCTACTGGCCTACTAGGCAGCCTCCTAGTTGCCTGACTGCCCCATCAGGGCCTGTGTGCATGCTTCACAGGTGGGATGAAGTCTTCACTTTCGCCACCAGGGCCCTATTGTAGAAGTGACTCTCCTGTTTAATGGAAAACCTTGATAAACTTATTGGTGACATAAGGTGAGAACTTGACGGAAGTAAGTTCTCACCTTACTTGGGAGGAGATAAGGAAACAAAGAAATGGCTAACTCCACAGTCGGAATAATCACATATTTAAACGAGGGTAAAGAGGGTAGGGCCTAACTAGAAGGACCAAGAGCAAGAAAAGAAAAGAAAAGAAAAGAAAAGAAAAGAAAAGAAATTGAAGTACCATGGCCTGGGCCAGAACCTGGGAGTGACAGAAGTCACTCAGAAATACTTGGTGTGTGTTTGGGTAGACTGCAGGATTTTAAGTCATATTTTGAATATTAGAAAAGGTAATTTTTTGGAGACAGGGTCTCACTATTCAGTTCAGGCTGGCCTTGAACTCACTGTGTAGCTTAGGCAAGCCTTGAACTCATAGTGACCCTCCTGCCTCAGCCTTTCAAGTGCTTAGATTACAGGTGTGCACCACCATACCTGGATGGAAAAGGTTTTTGTTGTTGTTAACATACCAGATTCATTTTGTCCACAGACCAGTAATCTCTGAAACAAAGAGTTTTTCAAAAGGAGGAAGTTTATTCACAAGGCAGAGGGGAGATCCTGGACTCAAATCTACCTCAAGGACTGGCTTTAGGGCTATTTACAGAGTGAAGCAACGGAGTGGTCTGAAGCATGGGGAAAGGTGATGGGGAAATAAAGAAAGGTAAAGAAATGCATCTGTGCATGCATTAGTCAAACTTTGTGGCTCTTCATGGGACACCTGGTCAGAAATCGATGACATTAGTGTGACCTGAAAATAAACTTGGAAAGGTCACTACCAGACACCTGGGTAGGAACAAGTGAAGGCTTGGTGGTTTCGACCAGTTGGAGATAAGCAAAAGTGGCCTCCTGGTACTTGACAAACCAAGCAAGTGTTAGCACAGTGTCCATACATCAGAGCAGAGCTAATGGGAGTATAATCCTTAACTATGTGACCTCTAAAATTGGTGATAAAAATAAGTAACTAAAAGCAAGTGAAGCTATAGCTTTCTCTTGGTTTCAATGTTTCTGCTTCCCAGCTCTTACTGTCTACTCTCAACTCTTTACACCTCCAGGGAGGACTCATGTGCCCATGTATTTTTCTGGGGTAGTTTTGTGGTCAACAAAGGGCTAGGATTCTAGAGGACTGCATACTGTGACTGCACATGACACACAGAGGAAGAATGGCCCAGGAATTCCAGGTGGTAGGTTCTACAAAGCATACAGTAGGCAAGATGGAAGCATGGAAAGTTGCAGAGGGCGGTCTGGTCCAGAGTGGGCAGACTGCCTTCTCCTTCCCAGGTAAGTAAATAATAAACACTGAGCACATACTTTATGTCACACAGTAATTACGCTACTCACACACATTATCACTTATGCTTCACAGGAAACTACCAGGTGGAGACTACTATTATGCCTTTAAACAGACAAGAAGATAGGGGCAGAGTCATGTTAATTCACTTATCCAAGATCACACAACTAAGTAGCACCAAGATGGCAGAATGAGAATGCTTGGAAAGGCTGTCAGATGTCAAGCACAGTGTCATTCTTATCAGGACCTGATAAACCTTGGCTGACCTTGGGGATGGGAGCATGGCAGCTTGGGTTGGGTATGAGAACAAGAAAACTAATGCATAGTGGGGTGGCCGGAAAGTGAGAACCAGCTGACTGCAACAGGTGTACACAAAGAGCTGAGCTGGGCACTTTGAGAGGAGCTAAGGCCACTGTCTCTGGGAGAGCCAGACACAGAGCTATCGCTCACTTCCTGGATTTTGCCACACACCATGGCATGATGTCTTTGAAGACCAGCTCCATTTAAAGCATGCAGAGGGAGAGCAAAAATCTGTGCAGGTGAAACATGGGTGTTCCAATTAGGATCAGACACCAAAGCATTGTATCAGCTCACTGTTAACATTAATCTCACAAGCCAAATAAGAATTAAAACAGAAAATAACAAAGGATTAGAAAAGAAGGAGAAATGGTCCTTGTTTGTACATAGTACTTCAATCATCATATTACTGTGCATGATATTAGTGAACAATTAATTGAAGGTTATTTAAGAGTGTTTCACAGGGAATTTTGTAATACACAGCTTTATAATTTATTCTATATAAATATTTATAGGTAAGTGATGACAGTTGTGGTTACTGTACATAGTTTTAGTCATTCTTAATAAATCCTTTTTCCTCCTTTATAAGGCTTTTGAGAGTGCCCTTAAGGTATTATTAACATAAGTACATCATCTTGATGGGTCAAAATGTTGATACCTAGAAACTAAGCAACACCAGGTAGCATATCTTCTCCCAGTAGATTTTGTCCCAAGCAAATATATTGGGTTTTAAAAGAGAAGGGGTAATTTAAAATGTCGTATGTTATAATGGATGGAAAGGAAAAGAAGTAAAAACCAATAGATTTTAAAATATAAATATTCCCAAAGTATCTATGTGTCTCTGTCTCTGTCTCTCCATGTGTCTGTTTCTCTTTCTCTTTCTCTCTCTCTTTCTCTCTGTCTCTGTCTCTCTCTCTCTCTCATACATACAACATATGATGTCCAAGCCTTTGGGTGAATATGAAAAGAAAGTCTTCTTTCTAGGAGACATAGCTTCATACTCAGGCAAAGCTTTATGTGAAAAAACTCTGATCAAATTTCATTACTCATTTACCCCTCCTCAAGTACCCTCATTCAAGGACAAGTTCAAATAAACATACATTGAATTATTTGTGAAAGGAGATTTTAGTGGCAATAACAAAATAAAATATAATGTAGTTAAGAATAACCTGAATAGAAGATAAACGAAATCTATTTGAAGAAAATTATAAACCTCAAATGATACATTAAAAAATCATTAAGTTGGAGGCACAATTTATACTTGGAAGATAATATAACTCACAGAGGTAAATTCTTGATGCAAATACAGTTCGGAAACTTTCAGCTAAACTACCATGCTTTGACTCGGAGGCTGGGTAAATCAAAAGAATAAATTTTAGATCATAAAACTCATTTATTGCACCTTTATTGACAACTACACAACTCCAAAAAAGCACTGTCCTTGTGAACTGTCCTAGGCTGTATGGATAACAGCCTCTTAAATGGAGAAAACTTAGAGACAGAAAGAGAAGGCCGAAGACAGTGGAAGGTCTGAGCATTTGTTACAGACTAAGCTAAATAAGCCCACAGCTGAGATGGTGAGACAGAACTACTATTAGCAGATGGGTCTAAATGTCGTTATTTATTTTTGCTGCTACTCTCCCCATCACTACCTCCTTCATCTCAGATCTCCCCAATCTGCTAATCTCATTTTTCTGAGGACTATGACCAGCCTTCCTATGCTTTCATCACTGCCCAAGAGCTTATGAATATCTGTACTTCAGTCTACTTCTTTCTCCATACAAAGTGAAAAATCAAAAAGCTTGTTTTTTACTTCACTTACCAGGAGAATTGTTACTGCTATGTCCAGGGCTGCCCTGAGTGGTACTGCAGTCCATTCATAACCAGCTACAACATTCTGTGCCAACTCATTTGTGAGCCAGTGGCATGCTTCCCTCTCCTGCTGATCATGGTTGATCCCTATGAGGTTATATGTGTTAGCTGGAGAAGAGATATAAATTCAAGAGAAATAGGTGCCATGGAAATCTGGGCTATGTGGTCATATAATTTCCTTGTGTCTTTTGAGCCTTCTTGGACCCAATCCCAAATACACAGTTTCCTTCATCTAATAAAATTTTGATGCTCTCAGTTGGCTTTATGTCTTCCTGGATTTCCAATACCCAGATCATGATGAAAAGTCTGATGGCATTATGTGTTTTTCCTCAATGAACTGGTTGACTTCCATCAATGAACTCTGTCGGTAAGCACACTGACATCTGGAAGTTAGAATGAAGACCCATAATGGCTATAAGCCTTCTGTCCACCACTTCCTGATGAAGCAATACCTTGATAGTGGATCACATATCTTAGCCCTTTGAAGACCATAATTTGTTCTGAGAATACCATCACCACAGAGTACCATCGCCATAGATTCAGGTGGGTCCAGAACCTTTCTTATCACTCTAGCTCTGCTACTCATGGTAATAACTATGTCAGACTTGCATCTGGCTCCTGCTGTTCTGGAATCTCATTATCCCCATCATCAGTATGGAAGTGTGGCAGCATCCTTTACCACCAACCCCATCCCATGGAGCACACCCACTATTAATCCCCTAAAGATGCAGCATCTTTGCACCAGCACATCTTCCTTTCCATAGTTTGAGGTTCCCTCTCAGCACTTTCAAGTAATATAATCTGGTGATGGTTTCTACCATCTCACAGAGCAAGCTAAATTCAAGTGGTTCTCACTTGTATATCTTCTAGTCTCCTCCCTTCAATGTTTCTACTTTATTTACTGTAGACCATTTTCTTTTTTTTTTTTTTAAAGAAAATAGGACAGAACAAAACAGAACAGAATGAAAAAAGCAAAAGAAAACAGTATAGAGTCAAACATAATATAACATTTCAAAAGAGAACACTGCAAGCTATACAGGTTTTCAAAACATAACAACAGGAGATTAACAATGGTTACCCTAGTGTCTCTTGCTTTCTTCAAAATGGTTGTTCTTACATTTACAGACAATAAACTCAAACAAAACAAAGTAGTATAAAACCAGATAAAAGAGAATAGTATTACAGGTCTTCAAGTTGGATAACAGGAAATGAGCAAT
>RJWT010042019.1:0-12213 GCA_004365215.1 Cuniculus paca
TTTTTTGATGAATTTATGGTTCAATTTTAATTCGTTAAATTGTGACCTTAACTAAGGTACTGGAGTTTTATTTTGCTTTTGTGAAACTTCTAGGAAGTATAATTGACCTGAATTTCTGGACACACTACAATATTGTATGAACAGTTGTATAACAATCATCAGTTGTAAAGTTATCATAGAAAGTGAAAAGAAGTATTTGAGCAATTTGGGAGATAATGAATGAATAGCTAACTAATATGTAAATTTTGTGGATAATGACTTAGACTTCGTGATATTAAAATTTGCTAGAACTCTTAATATCCTATCACTGTTGAGTTGCATGTTAATATAAATCGATAGAAAACTACAAACAAAAAAACTAGTTAGAACCTGTGGAACCTCTTTGATTTCACTAATCAAGAATTTTGTTATTTTTATTCCATAAATATATATTTTCTGTGAGAAATTAGTCTGATGGGATGAGAAAAAAAGTACAAAAGCAATATATTCTGTGCCAGATGAAAATAATACCAGTAGCGCCTGTATAAAATTTCATAGGAATAAAAGTGTGCTGCTCAGTTACAATAATGATACAATTTCAACCTTTTTTAATCCAATCCTTACAGCATATCTAAAAGCTGTCTTAATTTTCTGGTCTGGGAAATTATCTCTGTGACATTTTTGAGTTTTAAAAATAATATTTGGTTTTGAAAGTTGATATGTGCGCTACAGGAAAAAAAAAACTGAAGAGGCAAAGAACAGCCTTTTGCAGTCATGAGCAGTTTAATTGGGTGTGTCCTTCTAGGTCTTGCATATGCTACAAAAGTATTTTTAGTAACTAAAAATATACTACACCAACTCAATCTGTAGAGAAAAATTGAAATTCTATATTTCTTGGGGACAAAAATTTCACTGAAGATAAAAATAGCAGTGGATAGAAGTATTGGCAGAGTTGTATTTAAGATACCGCACTCCCTAATGTTCTATTTAAAATGAGACATCAACCAATACAGTATGACAAGCATATATCTGGAATTTATCAGATCTTTGCTATTAAGACATGAGCAAGAAGGTATGCTTTTACTGAATTTTTAGCATATTCCTACAGAAGCGCTAGAAGACATACACATGCAACATTGGCACTCACCAAAATGTAAATATGAACACTTAGGACACGTCTTTTCCTGAATGCTTCTTTCTGCCCCTCTACTGCCAGCCTAAAATAAGTCCTGATACTTATTTCCCAGAGACAGTGTAACAGCTTGAAATACAAGATGCACCTTTTCTCTCAATTATACCAAATGATATTTACATGTTTCTTATTCATTATTGTCTAGCTTTCATCATACGTTGTCATCTCAGCACATCTATAAACTTAGATGTGCAATAGATTATGGACTTTGTGCACAATAATTCCAAATAATTTAGATACAGATGCTAGTGAAGAGCCTTTACCCTCACTCTCCTTATTTCTTCTTCACCACTTTAATATATTTAGCACAACTGAGGGTAATGGGCTGCTCCCCTGCATTCACCTGAACCTGGGCGATGCCTCAAAGTCAATCCCCCAACCTTTTACATGAGGCTTACTACTCAGAGGCAGAAATAAGAAAAGCAAGCACCTGTAAGCCTGCCCTAGAAAATTCTAAAATCCCAAACAAGGACACATGTGTACCACACCATCTTACATGACCTACAGTAACTCTTCTTCACCTGTTTGTTTTATTGCAATTTCTTACATATGGGCTGCATCTCATTTATAATACAGTGAACTATGGGGAATAACATGCACAATAGACACAGCTACCCGGACCCAGCACCCAGTCAATCACATTGTCAGTCATGCTCTGGAAGATCCAACGAGAGATATACTAGACCCTGTGCCACATTTTAAATCACTAAAACCTAACATGATAACTACTGGGGGGTGTTTTCCTTTTGCTGGAATAAACCTGCTCACTCTGAGTCTCCTTTTGCCCAAATAAACTTTGGTCCTGTTTCCTGCCAATGCATGGGACACCCATCTTTTTGCTCATCACGCATGAGAACCTAGGAACCCACATAGAAACCATCATTCATAGTAACAACTTTAGGCACTAAACTCAGGACCATGTCAAGCTCCAAGAAGTGGTTTTAACAAAAGTCACTTTCAGAAGACTGCTGTTCTTCAAAACAAACAAAATGAATTATTAATAATTATTGGTAAGAAGAAATAATTCTCCATCACATAGCTATTTGTGAGAATCACAAAAAATTCTCGACTTAATAAATAGTGTCAAGCCAACCTGGATGCAGTCTTTGTTCTTCTTCCTAACAACTGTATACCTTGGGAGAGTTAAACATCTCCTAGACATCAAGATCGACAATTCCATTTCCAAAATACAATCATTCCTATAATGTATTGAAAAGTACTTAATGGGCAATACATTACCCCTTGATTTTTACATGTATGAACTTTAAACATCTAGACATTTCCAACAAGAATTTAAATATATATATATATATATATATATATATATATATATATATACACAATGAAAAAAACCCATACACACTGAAATAAGACTACTATTTTAAAGTATCTAATTAGAACACTCTGGCCTAGAAAAATTCTACCATTTTTTAACCACAGGGCAGATATACAAATTTAGAATGTTTATATATTGTTTTTACATACATTTTAATATCTCTGGGTATTATATCAGAGTCCAAATGCTAGAATTATGTTACAAGTAACAAAATCACCCCCATATAAGAATTGTATGTGTTTTATTAAATTCAGACTTTCTTAAATTCATAAGATCAGTGGGTAAAGTTTGAAATGTTTTTCTTTTCTCTGGTGCCTGGAACCAAACTCAAGATCTTGTGCTTGCCAGAAAGTTGCTGTACTGCAGAGGTATATCCCTGGTGAAAGTTTGAAATTTTAAACAATTGTGAGCAATTTAAATGTTTATAATAGATTCCCTATGATGAATGTGATCATTATGTACATCTAAATGTCACCAGTAAGCTTAATAATAACTAAAGAAAAAAAGATAACCATAGTTAATAGCTAGAATAAAAGATATCTTAACTAAAAATAAATAATATGTCTATAAATTCTTTAAAAAATAAGAGTGAACTTTTCTCATCTCTATTACCTAGGGAAATTATTTTCAAGAAAATAGAATATAACTCTTTGAAACGTAAATCAGAAGGAAGATCAGCACCCAGTTTTAATCTCCCAGTATCAATGAGAAAGTAGCAGACCAGCAATTGTGAGCCTCCTGTTTGAAGTTGCATAACCACCTTCTGTCATGATGACATGAGAAGTTTGTTTTCTCTACACAACACCAATTAGCTAACACATTGAGCACCTCAATCACCAGGTGAATCACAGTAGTTACTGTTTATCTTGACAACATATGTATAATAACTTGCATCTTGTAAGTGGTTATAAATGGATGAGATTCCTTTGAACTTCTGGAATCTTTTAGGGTATTAACTGTGATGTGCATGACATTCGTGTCTAATGCTTGTGCACTAACAAAACAGTTTTCATTTTCAGTATGTATGTGAACAGGTTTTTGATATTGGGAAAGATTTTATTTTTAATTTTACATCCCCAAGAAAAGGTAGTGTGTGTGTGTGTGTGTGTGTGTGTGTGTGTGTGTATACATGTATACATATATTTTATTTGGTTTTGTTTGTGGTACTAGGAATTGAACCAAGTTTGCACTAAGTTATATTCCCAGCACCTGTATATGCTATACTTTTCTAATTGAGCCCAGGCTTTGGTTCAATTTTGTGAACCTTTCTGCCTCAGCCAGTTAGAGTGCTAGGATTACTGGAGTACGCCACCACACTGAAAAAATGGTTAGCACAAATTTGAAGATGCTATGTAGCAGAAGAGGGCCAGGACAAACTGGACAACTAATTGGCAGATTGTGTCAAGGTCATAAAAGCCCAAAGCTAACAGATTGAGCAAGATGTTTCCTGAAATAGTGGACTTGCACAGATGATGGACCCAGAATGTTGTAGTGTTTGGGGCTGAGCACTGTGGACCAATCGAAGTGCTATTTTCATTACCTCATTTGAATTTGGTGCTGTTTCCAGGACCAATCAGAAGATGCTATTTTCAATTCTTTATTTACATGTGGGCATGGACTAATCAAAACTTGTTGTTTCTGATCCTTAATTTACATCTGGCGGCAAAGCAAGTGAGATTTTCTCTAGGACAGTTTAAATGTGGTGGGAGGCCACATAAGGTTTTGAAGTGCAAATGTACAGTGACTTACTTGTATGAGGGGGAGCCATCTGGGGTAATTTTGGACACAAAGCAAAATAATTTTGCTTTTCCTCAGGACTGCTGTGACCATTTTCACTAGCTCAATCTTGCCTTGTAATGTGTACTTATTTCCATCTTCAACAAATATACACTTTGCTGCTTTTTCTGAGTGTCTCTTACAGTTTATTTTTTTGAGGACACCAAGAACTTGGAAAGAAGTCCAAGACCCCCCCCCAACATATGGTAATAGATGTAACTCCATAAAGTATAGGGGTTTAATGTTACCCTGAATAATGGAGTTCCTACTTTTCTTTTGGTGCTGTGGGATATAACAAAACCCTTGTCCATGTGGGCCAGCGTGGCTTTTCTCCTTACTCAACTCCTATTTGTCCTCCCCTTTATCACAATTATTAAAGACCATGGAAAGCACACTGACCAATTGACTTATCCCAGCTTGTAGGCCTTGTGATAGTTTATGGAGTTTGTTCCTAATGTATGGAGCTGACTGCCTAGTAAAATATTGTCCCAGGATAAATTGACCCTCTCTAGACTCTGGGTATAAACTAGTATATTTAGAGAGTACTATTAAAGCAAGAGCTAGAAGGCTATTATATTTTCGTCAGAGCCGTTTGATGGTTCTGAGCTTACCAAAATTTACACTTAGACATACCTTTGCACATGCATGCTAAAATCACATTGAGGTATATATAATTTCCATTTCGTTTCTCTACTACCAATGTTAGAATCACGTGGGCCCTTCGTGGAGCCCAAAGAATCCATCAGGTGCAATCAGACATTATCAGCCTGTCTTCCAGCTCACATAATCTTGTCTGTCTCTTTTGCTGTGCATCAAGAAACCAGGATAAACTAGACATTTCCCAGGTCGAGTCAGATCAAAAGCTACTGTCAGAATATGGAACCTCTCAGCAAACTTCTGAGGGTCCTGAGAAAACCAATTTTTCTTTGCATTGCTAGATATCCATGACTGAAAAAATGGAACTGCTCTGATGGTACCATTTGCATTTGCAAAGTCTTAAAGAAATAGAACTTTGGCAAACTTAGATGTAGAGTTTAGGGCTTTAATGTACAGAGACCTTGACCTATTATGAGGTCATTTTAAGAGACTCTTTTTCCCTTGGAGGCACTAACAGTGCAGATTGATTAAAAAAAAAAAGGTAGCCTATGAGGTATAGAGCTAAAAAGAGAAAGTCCTCAGCAACTTGATCCCCAAGTCTGCACATGGGCTATACCTCATTACACAGGAATATTTATTTCTTGAGGGTTCAGGGGTCCAATTTATCTGAGTGTTGAGACAGCATCAAAGTGAAGAGTCAGATGAATGGATGAGGTTTTCCCCATGATGTGCCCATGGGAAGACCTTACAAGTGTCCCATTAGTCAATCTCTGCACAGAGAATCCCCTGGTAAAGTCTAACTCCTTGAAATTAGTTCATGGAAACTTTATAGGGCATTCCCTGAGTCAGTTCCTGTGTTAGTCAGGAAACAGATGTGTTCTCCTGTGTTACTAGAGAAACAGATACAACACAAGATAGACAACTGTATAAGAAATTACAAGATTGGCTTACAATGATCAGCCACAAAGTTGAAGGAGGGAGCGTGCAGAGGACGTGTGCACGCTGGAGGTTGAAGGGCCCAGCCCGAGGGCTGGAGCTTACTGCAGTGTCCTGTGCAAGCCCACATCAGAAGGCCGATGGGTCTACGACAGAATACTGAAGGATCTACAAAAAAGGCTGAAGAGTCTACAACGAAGGCTGAAGAGTCCCAGGCAGAAGCTGAACAGTTGGTGCCAGAAGCCAGGAGACAGCGTCCAAGCTGAACGCGAAGACTGGAGCTCCTCTGAAGAAGCAGCAGCCAGTCCCTCCTCCTTTGTCTTTTATTCTATGCTGGCTGCTCCCCTGGGGTGGGTGTAGCACTCACACCATCTACCTGACCTCCTCTTGCACACACTGAGGATGTTACAAACTAGGTACCATGGCCCCCTGCTGAATCACTTAAACTTCCGACCTTCTCAAATTGACACAGTGAGCACTATCCTAGAAAGGTAACTCCTTGTTCTCTATACCCCAAGATGCAGAACTGCTAAGTTACTTAGTTAAGCATCTAGACTTCTCAAATGGACACAATGTATAAACTATAACAGTTCCCAACCTGTTTAGCACCAGGCCATTCCCAGATAAAGCTGAACTCCTTGGAATTCAGATGCCAGATATCTCCGCCCTTGTGTGTATCACTTCTGTTGGACCTATGAATTTCCTTCTTTTACCACAACCCATCTCTTGAATGGGATATCCAGAGCTGGGTTGACCTATTGGCTGGCAACCACTCTCAACTACAGAATAACCTGATATCAAGATATACATGTACAAGCAGGGGTAGTAAATGCTTCCTCGATGAGAGATCTCACTAAAAGGCTGATAAATTTTCCTGCATAGCTGCCTCTTGGGGACCCTGGCTGACAAAGGTGAGTGATTTGACAAATGGTCTTCAGTCATGACTCACTTTCCTGGGGTCCATTTACAAGAAAGAAAAAAGAATTGCTGGACCTCTTCATAGGTTAAAGACAATTGCCTAAGCTTATTGGATTTGGGAAAGACATTTGTAGGCTCCTTTCTGCCTATCTTTATATCTTCTATAAGACCTCACAGTGTGGTGGTGCCTGACTGTAATTTCAGCTGTGGTAAGCTTGAAGCAGAAGGATCACTGTGAGTTTGAAGCTAATCCAGGTTATACAGTGAGGTCAAAGCCAAACTAGATATGTAGTGAGGCTCTCCCTCTAATGAAATAAATAGAAAAAAACTTTATTCAATTGTATACAATTGGAATCCTAGAATAGAGATTTTAGAAATTATGTAAGCAGCTGTTGTTTCGAGTGTATGTGATGTATCTAGGTGAAATTTAAAAATATAAAATAGTTTTCCTCAGCTAGTTGCAAAAGTTAAAGAGAGACATTAGTAGAAAAGCAATGTCTGAACTAACCTTATGCTATTATCCTGAGCTAAATGCATCGTGGAAAACATATTAGTTTTCTATAATAATGTAGAAGCTGTGAAGCATGATTGATAAACATGGTAAATGTTCAAATTTTAAAAAGATTAATTGAAGTTAAAGATGCATTGTCATTAATCATTCTTACACTACTCCACCTTGATTCGAATACACTTATCCCATAATTCTTGGCACTTTCTGAAGCAGTTCTGGAAGTCATCTTTTATAAGTAACGTTAGTTGCTTGGTCATGGCTTCCTAGATATTCTCAATCAATTGATGTTAACTTTTCATGATCTTTTTGACTTTGAAGAAGAGTTAGAATTTGTATCATGTCAGATATGGTGAATGAGGTGAAGAGGCTAAGCTATAATGTTTTTACTGATGTGCTTTTCTGTTGGATGGCATGCAGCAGCAGCATTCACTGTATTTTTTAATATAAATTTATATTTCTAGAGGAGAATAGCTTTCTTGGTTTGGGGAAGCAAATAGTTACTAGATCATTCCATCCTAAATCATTCATGACTTGTTAAACTTAATGGAACTGTCATTTTGACCATTATTGGTATGTTAGCTAATAAGTATCTTTTTAAACTGTTACAGCACAATGATAATGATGTAGTTCCTAATTTTAAAATAGTCATTGGAAAATCTTTACAAGTAAAAATACTATGTTATATATTATAGTCTTTGCTTGTTTCGTGATAGGTAAACTTAGAATACTGAAAATTTGCATTTTGATATATATATATTTTAGTTCAATTCAGCAAGCATCCACTAGTTTATGAAAGAAATAAGACAAATGAAGAGTAGTAGTCTGTGACTACAGCATTCACTTTTGTAGGGTTTTATATATTAAAGGACATCAGTATACTGCATAATTTTGAGGACACATACTTATTAGTGGGACTACAAAGCATTTGTGGTAAGATCTTGCACAAATGTTTGCTTTATATGTTATTTTATTTTATTTTATTTATTTTAAAGATAATAAAACAAAGCAAAACAAAACAGAGTGAAGCAGATCAGAACAAAACAATGCAAGCAGCACAGGACTTCAAAATAAGACAACAGGAAATCAACAGTGGCTACCATAATGTCTCGTGTTTTCTTCAAAATAGTTATCCATACCTTCACACACCATAAATTCAAACAAAATGAAATAGTATAAAACCAATCAAAACAAAAGAATGAAAGCATTACAGAACTTCAAAACAAGACAATAGGAAATCAATAACAGCTACCAAAATGTCTCTTGTTTTATTCAAAATAGTTGTCCATACCTTCACACATATTGAAATCAAATAATCTGGAAATTCTATTTTATTATCAAGCAACAATCATTTTAAGATGGAATTTGACTCAGTTTAAAAGATATTCCGAGGGTTTAATGCTACTGTAGGAAAATCTAAGCCTTTGCAAGTTGTATCATTATAAATGAAATTTATGCCTTATAAGGAAAAAGTGAAAAAATTTAAAAATAGACTTTCCAAAAGGGATAGATATGTTATGTTGTACACTCAACAAAGCTATAGAATTTTTTTTTTGCTGAAGGACAAATATAAGAAGGATATATCCCCCAAAATATTATTTTTCTGTGGGAATGTAACCTATCCAGAGAACTAACAATACTCAACTGATCACAGGGGGCCATTCAGTCTGAGACAGATTTCCACAGCTAGAGAAGCAGAACCAAAGTCAGTCAGAGGCCAGAGATCCAATCAGAGAAATGTCAGTTTGAAAAATAGTGAGAAAATTTGGCACATGAAGTCAGAGTTTCAGAAACTCCTTAGCGTTTGCCTAGATAAAAACTCGATGATTTTCGCACAGTTGCCACATTTGTTTTAGGTAGATTTAGAGAAGGTCTGGCAGACAGTGATGGATCAGGGAGGGATCACCAGAGAGTTGTCCTTCTGAAGGAGAAAAAATTACACCCAGAACAACTGTAGAGGACAAAATTTCCTCCATTCCATCAAAAGACAGGGTTGAACATTTAAAGGAAGATAAGAAAGTATCAAATGTGACTTTTTATTTAATTACGAGGGAAAGCAACTTTGTGAAACAAAAGTGAGGAAATAATTGAGGGAGAAAAAAGTACTAAGCAAGTGCTCAGTATACCTGGGGGAGAGGGGAAATTCAGCATCAGCAAAGTTGGAAAATTACCAGGTGATGTTTAACAAATCATGAATTTCTTTTCTGTGTGGTGTATGTCAGTGCAGAGAAACAGGGTGCAATTACAATAGAAGAGGGCAAAAGCAGAAAAGGAGAGTAAAGTTTTCAATATTTTACAGTAATTAAGCTATAATCTAAAACAGATGAAGAGAGGAATGAGTAGAGCTTCGGGCTGAAGAATCAAGGAAACTTTTTCTAATAGAGTTTCATAGATTTCCTGTCTTAATTGGGCTAAAAGTTTGAACCTTTGGAGGGATAAAAAACACCCAATATACTCCTGAAGTTAAAAGAACTTTTCAGTGGTATTAATTTCCAATTCAAGGAAGATAAAATAATTGACTAAACATCAGTTAAAGGTCTGTATTATCATTAATCCTTCAAATAAACCTGTTTGTAGTTAAACTGTATGCAGAGGCCCCAAATTCATCATTGATGTAATAAGCGAAGTATGAAATTTTTTTCTTTTCAAAATTAAGCAGGTGCTGTGTCATCACCTATATGGGTACATAACCTGTTTGAATATTCAAATTGAAGACAATTTTTAGTTTCTTTGATTTATGGACTTTTATTTAACACATTTAGAAATGTCATCATTCTGTCATCATTTTTCCTTGATTTTTACTTTGTGCACAAACTGTGTTACTTTAAAAATACATTACCATCTTACAAGTTCCAATTTTTTTTAATTTTAAGAGGTTCTGTGACAGTTTGAGTCCTACTTTCATCAACATATTTATTAAAAATATTTTATCAATTATAATTGTTTCAAATTTTATCCGATGCATCATGGAGTAAAACATTTTTTGTTTTATTTTGCTGTTTAAAAATTATTCTGGGTGCTTATTGGAATTTACCCACCTGAAAAGTGTTTTTTTACTTCTGATACATTTTTCTTACAAATTTTCTTTCCTTGGATTATTTTCTTTTATAAAGTATTTTTGAATGCTGTATTCCTTGTCTTGTTTATTATGCCTTATCTAGTTTTCCTTGTTACACATAGTTTTGGTTGATTATTTGGAAAATTTAATTAATTAATATCTATTGGATAGCTATTGTAATATCTGTTGTGATTTACTCTCTTAATACCACATTGTCATTTTGTTTCTAATAAATTAAACAAAGAGTAAAAAGAGAAAAGAGCAAGTAGGGTAACAGATCTTCTACAAAAGCTAAGGGGACTAAGAGAGAAGGAACAGGTGATTTAAAAAGAATTGAAATAGGCTACGTACATGTTCCAGCTCCCCACAATGAATATAAATGTAAGGGTTTTCTGGTGCAATAGAGAAGCAAAAGGAAAGAAAAAGAGGCCTGTTACAGTTTATATATAGATGGCCCCCCACAAGCCTCATGTAGTCGTGGAAGTGGCTAAATTGAGCATTTGTGGTTGACTCCTTGTGTAGCGCTGGGATTGGCGGTGTGAGTTCTGCACCCACCCAGGGGTGGAGCCGACATACAATGTAAGGTCGGAATGCCGGCGTGTTTTCCTCTTGGTGCAGTTTGCTCTTGCTGCTTTGCAGCCGCCATGAATGTCTGCCCCTCAGCCATGCCACCCTGCCTTGGAACCAGCTGAGTATGGGCTGAAGCCCCCAAAACTGTAAGAAATAAACCTCTCCTTCCTTCACTTTGGGCGTCAGGTACTTTGTCTCAGCAAAGAGAGAGAAGTAACTAATACAAGGCCTTTATTTAAGGATGTGGAGAGGAGTGCAGAACTTGTAGGATCAGGCATTCTCCTCTGCTGAATACAGAGGAGTCTGAGGTTTATGTGACTTCTGACCGGAAGTGGTACTTGGGAAGGGCATTGATGATGCATGAGGAATTGATTGGAATTCTCTTTGCACACACAGGATAGGAAAGAGGAAGTTGTAATTAGGGCTGCAGGGGAAGGAGGAGTTAGTGGTCATCAGGGTATGTATTGTTTTTGCTTTGCCTTCATGTTAGACCACTGCCATGATGTCCAGTAACTTACACTAGGTCAGAAACCTTTCAATATTCATTTTGTACTGCAAATATGTAGTAATAAAAATAAAATTAAAAATTTTTTGGAATAAAAATAATATCTCATTGTTTTAGCTCATAGATGAGGTATTTTAATATTGGAACTATCTCACAAGATGCATTTAAAAAGAATTTTTATGTTTTAAGATAAACTAGTTGCTGTCTTTTCTTCAGTATTTCATGATGTTTGGTGTCTTGTTCAGATATAAGCATGACAAGCTAATAATGTTTGGCACTCTGTGCATGGTGTGACAGAGGATATGCCTAACCTGTGACCTTGTCAATAGGTTACCTGAACAAAGCTCTAGTGGTTTATTTCATAGAAGACCCACCATTGAAATAGGTGGAGTTGATTTTTTTGTTTTTGGGTTTGTGTGTGTGTGTGTGTGTGTGTGTGTGTGTGTGTTAAGAGCAACATAATTTACCCCAGTAACAAAACACTGCAGTCTCCTACCTGGGTTGCCAAAGTTTTGGAGGCAAGCATCAGCTATGTAATTTAGGAAACCTCTTGTTCAAAATGATTAGCAGTTTGAAGACAGTAAGAACAAAACATTAATTCAACAATGGGACTCTTGTGGGTGGGACTCCACACTTCACTCTCCCACGAGGCCAGCTCTGAGGGCAAGAAGCTGTGGGAAGAGAATCTTCACTGCATATCTTTCATATAATCTCACAGACCAGAGCTTCTGTGATTCTACCCTGGCAAATGTAATTCTCTTGTTTCTTACTGCCAAAGACTCCAGAAAGAATTCTAGCTGCCTTAGAAGGGTGTGGGAAAATGGTTATGGGGTTTAGC
>RJWT010042020.1:0-12209 GCA_004365215.1 Cuniculus paca
TTTGGGGTCAGTGCTTCAGGCTTCAAGCCCTGAGACATCATGGGTTCTTTCTTGAGCCTCAGTCGCAGCCAACAGCATGGTGTCACTCTAGTTCATGCATACTAGTTGGTAGCTACAGGTGGGGCATCATTGACCTGCCGCATTGCTCTAAAGGCTAAACGTCAGCACCTTAGCTAGACCCATTTGCATTGCTTAAAGCCAATTGAGGGAGTAAAGAGCCATCCCAGAAAGCTCTGTATATATCAGTGCACAGAATTAGGGCCAGATTTAGTGAAAATGGAGACAAATGGTCTTTTTCTCAAGGACAGCCATCCCGGTGGTCTTCCACAGGGAACAACATTCTAAATTTTTGCCACTAAAAAGTCTCCAAATATCTTTCCTACTGTGCCACTCAAATTTACTGAAGAAGTTTATAAATATTTTCATACATTAAGTGTAAGAAAGGCATCATATAAATTCCTGTAGTGGATGGTTATGTGTAGATGTTTCCACTGTAGAAGTGTTTGATTAGAATAATGCCATTTGTGACTGAATTATAGTAGCATCTTGCTGCATTTTAGTGGTCCTACATAAACAGTACTTCTATGACTATCCTCACTTAGAGGTAGGGTTTTGCAAACTTTCCTTTGAACCTGGACAAGTTTATGATGGGTTCAGCTCGTTTAAATTCCTCAATGAAAATAATATGCTTGATTTCAGAAAAGGCCATTGAGCTTCTCCTTGGTCTTCACAGAAAGCTGACTCTGGGTTAGGCCAGGCATGAAGTATGATGACTGCTTACTCAACCACATTCAGATAAAATAACATTATACAATGTTATCATATGACAAGAGATCAAGTATGTTGTAGTAGAAAGATATTAAAAAGAAGATGAAAAAAACCAAAATATGTTAATAATGTTGCCTATGATTTTTGAACTTCAGGTCATATTTTTCAGCTTTTAATATTATATTGGATTTGCCAAAACACTTCTTTTGGAGCATGCATTGCTATTATTATCACTACAAAACAAGCTAATAAACAGAAGAAAAAGTTTATATTATTCCAGATAAATTTAAATCTTATGTTCATTTTAATGTGTTCATTTTAAAATACTTCCTATGCTTTTCTTTAAATATTTAATTACTAACTAAAAGAGGGCAAAATTTACCAGCCTGGAAATAAACTATGTTCATTATTTCTATCAAAAAAGATAAGAAATTAAAGTCATTGAAATATTAGCTTCTTTGTGGGCCTGTTGGCCAAATAAAATGTTTATAGATGAATGAGGGATTGTTGACTTTTCAACAGTATAATAAAAGTGTGTTATAGCATATTAGAATTAAAAGATAATGAATTAGGCAATGGCACACAAATTAAATCAGATATGTCTTATAAGGATTAGATGTCTGCTCTATAAACTACCATTCTTTGTCTTTTAAAAGTTATTTACTGTTATAAACTGATGTGTGCACACTTACAAATATATACAAATACAAACTTATTTTTGTTAATCTAACTATAATCTATAATGTTCATATTCTTTCTTTAGAAATAATTCATTTTATATTATGACCTAAACAATATGAATGCAATAATTTTACTAAACATAGACTGAGTTCCTCATATGAGAGACACTGCATGATATTTAAACTTTTGTGTTGATTTATTTCATTTAACAATATGGACTCATCCTAAATCTCATCATTACCTTTCAGTCTCACCTTTAGTAAAGGATTTGTTCTTTCACCTGGCTGTTTCACTCTCTAGGTTGTGTAGATTATTTATTCTAGGAAATTCTTTTATTTCCTGATTGGATGGAGTTTAGAAAAAAGAATAAGCACAGGTTATTTACATACGGTACCCATAATGGAAATTAATCAAAAGTAAAAATATGTATGACCTGATTATTCAAAATCATCAAATTATTGACAAGTAACTTTGGCAATAGGAGTTTGCAAACTGTTAAGCAATTAAAGTGTTATTGACTAGATAAGAAACAAGACCTGTATGTTGGTATGAGAATTTCACAGAAAACGTGTCAATGAAACAGAGCTTCCTGCTTCTGGGGGAGGTAAAAGACCTTGGGAATTGGAGGAGAGACTGACCCTCAGGAACACTCAGTGTTCACTGCACAGAATATGACATTTATTTGGATCATGGATAAAGATTAAATTCAAAACTTTGAGTGTCTCAATGATCTATGAACTAAAGCAGAGTGCCTTGAAGTAGTGGAAGACACGGTAAAGGTGGAGTCTAGAACACTGTCACTAATCAAACTTATAAGAGAGCTTGGATTACAAAAATTAGTTGCCTCCAGTGAAAAATCCTTTCTCTTATAGTCCATAAAATTAGGTCATTGGTTGCTGATGTCACAAGCACGTTTTTTTCCTCACTGTACCAAAATTCTGCAAATATCTACATGTGCACATCAATATCCACAGCAATTATATCACCTACTATTTATTAACTTTGTGCTTTTCTGTGATTCTAGCATTAAAAGTGCTCTGAATTTCTGCCCATTACCCATAGAGTATGACTTTTGTCATTTAAAATTTCATGTTCCAAAGACATGGATAAATAAGGAGGAAATTACAATACATATGAGAGACTCAAGTTTTATGCTTATCCTTTTAAGAATTCTCATAAACTAAGGAAAGAAAGCAAATTAAAAAAAGAACAAAGTACACAAAGAAAAACTCACGAACAAAGAAAACTATACCATCATTATAATAAAACGTTACTCTCATAAAGTGATTGGAGAAATGCAAATTGAAGCAGCGCTGAGATCTCATTATTCATTCATTAGTTTAGCAAGGGTTAATAAGAATTTCCTAGCCAGTGTTATCATGAATGTGAAAGAGAAATCTTATGGACTGTTCCTGGGAATATGATTTTAATTCCATTTTCAATGTACAAATCAGTGGTATTAACTACATTTATGATGTTGTATAACCATCACCACTGTATTTCCAAAACTTTTTGTTGCAACAGACATTCTAGCCATTAGACAACTCCCCATTCCCTCCTTCATCCAGCCTGTGGTAACTTCTAACCTACTTGCTGTCACTATGACTT
Source organism: Cuniculus paca (assembly GCA_004365215.1). NCBI lineage: Eukaryota > Metazoa > Chordata > Mammalia > Rodentia > Cuniculidae > Cuniculus > Cuniculus paca. Next base: position 3,058 of record RJWT010042020.1, read on the forward strand.
TGCCTACTGTGATTATTTCGTGCAAGTAGGCTCATATAGTATTTGTCCTTTTACATTTGAATTATTTCACTTAGCATAATGTTTTCAAAGTTCATTCATGTTGTAACATTATAAGAGCTTTTTTGTGGTTGAATACTATTCCATTAACGTATTATGAACCACATTGTGCTTATCCATTAATTTGTTGATGGCACTTGCATTTTTTTCTCATTTGGATATTGTGTACAATGTTACAAATACACTTCTATACAAATACACATAGATCTCCCTATTTTCTATTCTTTTTGGTATACACTTATGATGGGAATATGGGGTCATGTGGCAATTCTGTGGTTGATTTTTTATTATTTTTATAGTACATGTGTGCAGTACATGCAGTTTACAATAATTTGAGTGGTTACATGTACATACTACAGCTTGTTTTTTGTTTTAAAATCCTCTTCTCTCTCCACTCCTTCAATTCCCCTATTCCGATTTCCATTCTTTTGATATTATTAATCTTAGCTTATGTTATAGCATATGTTTACATTCACTGAAACTAACATCGAACTTTTCTCCATAGCTCTTTCACCATTTTGCATTCCTGACAGCAATGTATGGGAATCCAATAATTTCATTCCATTACTGACAGTTGACGTTTTGTTTTAAAAATATATTATTATGATCTATTACGTACACAAATGATTCTCATTATGCTTTTGTTTTCTTTTTAAATTAGTGAACGCTTGCAATACATAATAGTGATATTTGAGGGAAATGACACACGCGTATATCTTGATCATTTTAAACTCTTTACTCATCTCCCTTTCCTCCCCCTTCCTATAATCCTTTTTCTCATCTCCAAAAGTCTGCCTTCTCGTTTCTTACCATCTCTACTTTGTTTTACTCACTTATTTACATCTCACATTTCTCCTATCGGAGAACCATGTAAAATTTAACTTTCCATGTCTGACTCATTTTGCGTAGTATTATGGTCTCCATGATACTGGATGGACCTTGACATGCTGCACCTGTAAATGACATGCTTTCCTTCTTTATGGTTCAGTAACGTCCCATCCCATTGTGTATGTATACTACATATATATATACACCACATTTTCTTTATGCATTTGTCTATTGAACAGGCATCTAAATATTTACAGAGCTGATGTAAATAGTGTTACAATAAGCACGAGTATGCAAGCATCTGTACAGTATGATGCCATTCATTCTTTTGGAAATGTACCTAAAAGAGGTATAGCTGGGTCAAATGGAATTATATTAAGCTTTTGATTGAGTTTTTTAATGACTAAAATATTGGGTATATTTTCATGCACTTATTGTCCATTTCTATCTCTTCTTTGGAGCAATGCCTATGAAAAACCTTTCTCCATTTTTAAATTAGATTTTTTTTTAGTGAGTTGTAGGAATTCTGTATATTTCTGGATAATAACCCTATCATTAGGACTCTACCTTAATGACATTATCTAAACCAAAATACTTTCCAAAGGCCCTGCTTCCTACTTCTTCAAGTTGTACTATTGAAAATTAGTGTGGGTGGGTGGAACACAGAGCATAAAAGTGCTATCCACAGCAATCAGAAAGCGAAAGTCTTTCAACTTTCTTTTTCCCCTTTCGGAATGTTTTCTTTTCAGAGGCCCTTGCAGTTCATACAAATTCGAGGGTTGGGTTTTATATTTTTGCCAAAAAAAAGCTATTGAAATTTTGATAGGGGGTACAATAAATCTGTACATTATTTGACTATTGATATCTCAAAAATATTGCCTTTCTGCTTGTAAATCTGTGTGCTTTCCATTTATTTCAGTCCTATTTTATTACAGATCCCTGCAGCTTGAGTGACAGAGCACAGCAGGAATGGAAAAAAGGAGCAAGAGACAAAATTAGAAGGGCATAGCTGGAATCTGGGATGACCAGTTGCTCTTTAGGAACAAAAGGCCATGGGGCACCTAGACACTGGGTATTTATAAATTACATCTGAGTCAAGGACAAAGGATAAAGGGCAGTGGGTATTTCTAAGAGCAGTAATGGCAACTAGCCTATGGTAGTCTAGGAAGATCAAAACCTTCTTACAAGGACAAGTACGAGACAGGGGGGCAATAAGGAACTTAAGTTTCCTCAGGTGTCTTGTCCTCTTGAGCAGGTCTTATCTTGCTCTGTGAGAGCCACAGCAGTCATTAGCCTTAGGACATCTAGCTGTGAGCAGAAAAGAGTACAATCTTAGATGTCTCCTAGACTCTATTTATAATACATGATCCCCAACACTATTTCTTTCAGCAGTGTTTTGCAGTTTTCAATGTAAAAGGTTTACATATCATGCTTAAATTCATTCTTAGGCATTTCAATCTTTAAATGCTGCTATAAATGAATCCCTGTATTGATTTTATTTTCTGTATTGTGCTGTATATTCCTCTATGTGTGCTACATTCCTATAATGTAGGTATTGCAGAGTACAAAACTCACATGTATTGGTATTGTTCAACATGGTTGAATATGTTTCTTAGCATTAACAGGTTTTTTTGTAAGCTTTTTTTGAGTTATCTACAATAAGTCATTATGTTATCAGCACAAAGAGAAATGTATATTTTGTTCTTTTCAATTTGGATCCTTTTTCTTGTCTAATTGTTCTGGTTAGAATTACCAGTGTAATGTTTGATGGCAACAATGAGAGCAGACATTCTGTCTTCTTCCTGATCTCGAGGGGCAGGAAATCTTTCAGTGTGAGTCCACTAAGTTTGGTGTTAGCTGTAGATTTTCATAAATGCCTTTCTCATGCTGTAATTTTAATGGGTAATAGTAATTATTTTTTTACTTTTAGAAGTTTATTTAGAAATATCAATAATATTAAAATTAAAAAGACATTGGAGTTTCTATTTGTATATGATTTATATACACTAAAGGAACACTACCCTGGGTAAATTGTACTATATCTGTGTGACAGCACTTGGGAGGGACTATCAAAAGCTCATATCGACTCAGCCACAAAGAGCAGAAATTTGACTAGATTGTGATATATCTACATTGTGGAGTATCCTGTAGTTACTAAAATAATACATGTATACACGCAAACCTAGAGGAATGTGCTGTATCTGTTTTAAGGTAGAAAAATACTTCACACAAGTTTATACCAGACCATTTTTTTAAAAACGCTCAAATTTGTCTGTGTGTTTATTTTTTTTATGAGTACTTATAAAGTATAAAGAAGGATGCAAACTGTGTGGCTGTAACTAATTACCTAGGATATAGGCAGTAATCCTTTGGTAATTTTTATTAGTTTTAGATTATTCTAAATTAAAGTAAAAATGAATTGTAGGTTGTAATTAATATTTCCTAGAAATTCATGGATAAATACTGTGGGAAAGTCGTAAAGAGTGAGTAATAAATACTTCAAGTATAGCCAGAGAGGGAGGAAAGTGTGAAGCAATAGGTGTGGTGAGGGATTTGAGTATAGTAACTAAGTAAAGTAGAAACATTTTATAGAGTTCCTGGCTTAATAGATTTTGTTCCTTTTATAACGATTATATTTATTAGAAATAAAGCCCATGAAATTGTTGTTTGATCATTCACTGCACGCATACCTTTCCCCCTAATTTTAGGCGCTTGCTGCCACCTATTGGTCACTGTTGAATATTACAGTCTGCATCAAGACCTCAAAATTCGCCAGTGAGCTGTCAATGTCAAACGGAGGCTTGAGTGTAATATATTTTAGTTTAGTTCAATGTACAGTGAAAATACTTTTATCAAGATTAAATACTGAGTTAGGCATTGAATTCAGAGATATATACGTGAAATTTTCGAGTTAGTAAAATATCCGACTCAAAGAGCATGCAGAGTAACAATTAAAATAAATTTAGAAATAGATATAATGTTAATGCTACCATAAAATTCACACAAATATACACTGAGACAGAGAAGAGTTAGATTTTAATAACATATGTTTGAATCAAGAAATATGAGGAGTAGAGGCTGGAAATTCACACAGTCCAAATCACAGAAAACTGTGTGTGTTGTGGGAGGTACATAATGAGTAAAGTCCTGGACATGTTGGATTAAGAGGTCTATTGTATGACTCTGAAGCACAGGCAATAAATACACACTTATAATACTTTGGGTAACAATAATGAGACATGACAGACAGTAGATCATGCCAGGATGCTAGGCAGACAAAGTGAGAAAATCAATGAGTCAAGCAGGAAATTAAAGGTTTAGTTATTTATTAGGCATTGGAAGAGCAAGAAACCTATGGAGAGAGAGTGTATAAAGTTACAGCAAGACATTTCAAGGTTACTGAGCAGAAATTTTGTTTGCATGTGTCTCAATTTCCTTTAACATTAATTTGATAAAATTATACAACTCATCTATAGAAACACAAAATACTTGCATGAAAATAATGCACTATGTCTTTTATTTCCTTTAAAATTAATTTAAAATGTAGCATATATAAACAATATATTTAATAGAGAATATAGTATTGACCAAAATTTCACATAAACAATGTAGGCAGCATTAAATTGTAGAAATTAAATTTTATGCAATAAGTTACAGAATTTAAAATAAGCATTAACAAATATTTATGTCTTCACCTCTCTGGTTCTACTTTTTTTCAAATATATAAATTACACTTTCAAACAAGTAAGCATGTTTTTATGGAAAGGAGGTTACTTGAGTTTCAATTTGCAAAATAGAGGTTTAAGTATAAAAGAACATTTTTCTAAATTAACAAAAAAACTTTTAAGAATCTTTGAAAAGGTAGCTTCAGCATGAGAAAAACTCCTTTTTAAAAAAATCAGATATAGTTGAAATATCATTTCACTTTTTTTTACTACAATGCAGATTAGAGCATACAGAATTTCTGAAACAGCAAGATTTAAAATGAGTTTCCATATAAGAAAAAAAATCATACATTGTGGTTTAAAATAGAGAAACCCACCCATGCAAGGCATGTAAATAGTTGTTAGTGCACTTTGTAAAGAATCTGTCAAGAAATTATAGCTGGCATGCCAAATAAATCTGTTTCCTGTAGGTGTAAATGGAGTTACACTGGAACACAGGTATATCCATTTTTTTATAGATTAGCTATAGTTGTTTTGGCCTCACAATGAAGAGAGAAATAGTTTTGCAACACACTATTCAGCAAATTTTTAAAAAATTACGTGACCTTTCCAGTAATCATTTATAACCCTACAGCAAGGAGAAACACCGAAATGACACCCAGGATTTGGAGGCAGATTTATTTTAAGTTGAAAGGCACTGATCGGGATCATTCCCAAAATATCAGGCCTTGATGCTTGGTAATTTGGGATTTATTTGGGATAAACAAGCAGGAAGTGCAGAAGCAGAGTATTTGATGGGTATTGATTGGTTCTTATAATGTGCATCACAGTGACCAGCAGTTTCAAGGACATAGACGTAACAGGAACTTGTAACTGGAGTTGTTACCTGGGCAACTAGCAGACTGACTGGGTTTGGGCATTTTCTGCTACAGTTGAAAAGTACCTACCCTGCAGAACGGTTCTAACTTGGCTTAGAAGCTGATATTGAGAGATCTTTGCCTAAGGGTTGAATAAAAAAATGGCACCTCTGTCCTCTTAGATGTTATATTCTATTTAACAAATTTACTTTGTCACCATCAACTGAATAAGGTGTTTGAATCTTTGAACTTATAATTATGGCACAGTAACAATGGTACAAGAAGCTGTTGAGCTCTTATAAGGCATTGTGCTCATTTGATTTAAACTCAATACAGCACAATAATAGACAATTTTATAGTATTTCCATTTTCCAAAAAAATGATGTTTAACTATTTTACGTCATGTGTTTAAAGTCACATTTAAACTAACACAATCAAAGGCAAGGTCCTTAGCTCTTAAGACTAGGGTGCCAAGGGAGGTAATGGCAGTAGATTGCTTGTACCCAACCATCAAGTGCAAATTAGTCTATTAGATATGATGTATTACTTAAATCAGAAGGGATGAGAAAGAGTTAACCAAAAACGACCTGCTTATTCAATGAAACTGTACTTTTTCTGTCTCACAGCTCACATTCAAAGTTTTTATTCTTATCTAAAATTTAATGATAGCTTTCTTTCTCAAATTACTACTCTTATAAGGATGAGTTGAAGTGTTTCCCATTTATTGGTTTATTCAGCCTTCATCATAACCCTCTGAGATATGCCTTTATCCACTCGTGTTACAAAGAAGGAAATTGAGATACAAGAGAAGAGCTGAGATTCCGGAATTGATCTGCCCAACACGGAATCTCATCTCTTCATTGGTGTCCTTGAGCTTTGACCTTTTCTCAAATCAAAGACTGTCCTTTGTTATGCACTAAGGTCAGAAAATATATATTTACCTTACCGGAGCCGGAAAAACTGCATTTCCATTTCCTTATCTATAAATTCTAATTCATAGTTTTCTTACCCCAGTGAGGAAGTACAAAAGTTCCAAAATAGAAACTGAGAAAGAAGTTCAGAATAATACAAAATTACATGGTGAAATACTAAAGAGAAAGTATATGTATTAAGTAAGTTGATAATTTTAAAAAATTTAAGTAAAATATTTGATGAATTCAAAAGGGGTCTGCAACTAGCTGGTAAACCAAACATGATTACCACCGGAATTTGTATAGAAAGGGCCATTGGAATATAGTCACATCCATTTGTTTGCATATCACCTGTAGCTTCATTTGTGTCACAATGACAGGAGAATAACACTTAGTATTATTTTAAATGATATATTCAGATGTTTGTTGGAAAGTAGATGCAATGAAATTGTCAACCAAGAGCTGTAAAACATGAAGTCATTTTACAGGTAATCCTGAACATAGAGCATGAGTAACTCACTGTCATATGGCTCAACTTGTAACTATACCAGATTTCTCTTGATTTCAAAAGTTGACAGAGAAATTCAGTTTTATTTTTCAATACTACTGTTATAAGGATCTCATAACCTGAAACTAAAAACATATGTGAACAAAGTTTGAAGGTTTTATGCTTCTCTCTTTAATTATTCTCCCATAATCAAACACTTAAAAATGATCATCATCTTTTGGCAATTCATTTGGAAAAATGTAGCATTTTATATTAATCTAAGGAATTTGAGTGCTTTTTTGTTAATAATAAGGGGTAGTCAAGATTTGTCCCCCAAAAGACATTCTTTCATAAGAGAGCAGTAGACTCTAATTTAAAAAACAGAGTGCAAATGTTTAAGTGGAAATTCACTTTTGTTATGGTTAAGATTTAAAATGTGCCCCCAAAGTCTCATGTATTTGGATGGTGACTGGCTCATCAGTGGATTCAACCATTAATGTGTTCAGTAGCTGAATATGCTGTTAGGAAGTAGGGGCTGGTTGGAGATGGGTCACTAGGGGTATGGCCTTGTCTTGGTTACTTTTTTCTCGTTGCTGGGACAAAATACCTGACGCCCAAAGTGAAGGAAGGAGAGGCTTATTTCTTACAATTTTGCGGCTTTTAGTCCATGCTTAGCTGGCTCCAAGGCAGAGTGGCATGGCTGAGGTGCTGCGTTCGTGGCGGCTGCAAGCAACAAGAGCGAACTGCGCCAAAAAGAGAGAGAACCCGCCCCCATTCGGACCTTACATTGTATGTCGGCTCCACCCCTGGGTGGGTGCAGAGCTCACAATGCCAATCCCAGTGCTACACAACGAATCAATCATAAATGTTGGATTCAGCCACTTCCAGGACTACATGAGGCTTGGGGGTCCATCTATATATAAACCGTAACAGGCCTGGTACTTTTGTGGGTTGCAAGGTGCTAGGCAGTCGAAGCTTATGGAATACTGATAGAGCTACAGCACCCTTTGGAGCCATGGGTAAGCTGATCCAGAACCAATCTTTCTAGCCAGTCCTTGAGCATTTATGCAAGGCTCTGACTGCAGTGTCTGAATTATGAACAAACATCTCATGTATCTTTCTTTGAGTTTTCATAGGAGATATATATTTATATATCTATAGCTCTACATCTATATCTCTATATCTATCTTTCTATATCTATCTATCTATCTATCTATCTATTTATCTATCTATCTGAAAAAAGGCTGTCCTCTGAGGAAAGAGCTAGCAAGGACATTTTGTTTCTAAGTGAAAGTATATAGAAAAGTCAAAGAGAAAATCAGACTAATTACAGAAAGTTTAAAAATTGTCAAGTCTCCTGCAGTGGAGAGACATCTGACTTTACATATCCTGTTTTCAGTAGCACCTAAGTTTAAAAACCCCATCTTTGCAACCCTTAGTAAAGAAGCCAACACATCCCCCTCCTCTTCACTAGAAGTTACAATGGACCTGTTGGACTAAGGGAGAAAAGTGAGTGCTCTGAAATTTTATTTAATGAAGGTGATACCACTTCATTTTCAATGACAGATATATAGTCATTGGATGAGACATCAAATTTCCTGCAACCTCCTTTGATCAGGGCCAAAATTATCTGGAAAAGATCACAAAAACGTGGAGAACAACGTCAGAGGAGAAAAACTCATCAAAGGAAAATAAGCCTCCTTGCCTAAGAAGTTGAGTGTCAAGAAAGAATGTGACAGCCAAAGAAACATAAAGAAATGCTTGAACAGGCTGTGCATGGCAGACAAGCATATAATCTCCAGTGAGAGAGTATGTTGAAATCCCTTAGTACAGGGATGATACCACAGAGAATTAGATCAAAGGTGTGATTCAGAAACTAGAGACCAATAGTTCATAAAGTCAAAGCAGAAATTTATCAGTGCTGTTAAATTTTAAATGTTTTTTTAAAAGCCTGAAAGAGGAAAACAAGAAATACCCAAAAAGTTCTGTGAAGAAAATCCAGCACCAGTAAAAGTTACAGTGCTCAATAGGATTGTGTCGCATTCACCTGGAGTGAATTAAAAATTTGTGCTTGCATTGTCTTTGCTCATTCTCCATTTCTGGGTGTGGCATGTTAGCCACAATATGCATGAATAAAAGCAATGAAACAGCTCCTGCTAATCAAGAAGTTTTGGAGGTCAAATTCTTAAATCATGGTGAACCTTTCTTTGTATCTACCAAGTTGTTTTGGGGATTCCAAGACTTGCAGCTGTTTCATCTCCATTTCTCTCTGTCTTCTCACAATCTCCGCTATGTCTCACATTGTTTACACTGATAGATGTTAAGCTACTTTAGATTTTAAAAATGA
>RJWT010042021.1:0-12214 GCA_004365215.1 Cuniculus paca
CCCCACGCAGGAGCCATTGGCATCATGGCCAGCAGGACTAAGCCCAGAGCGGGACCTGGTGGTGCCCGCATCCTCTGGCTGCCAAGCCCAGGAGAGGACCGAGGGAGGGCCAGGCTGGCAGGAAGGGGCTGGCCCGGACAGTACTGCCCACTCCTCAGGGCCTCTGCACTCCTCCCACCAGGGCAGACCTGCCCCTGCCCTCCCACGTGTCTTCTCCCCTCAGGCCCCAGTACATCTAAGAACAAAGAGGGGGTGCTGTACAGCGGTGACCCCAGCCACAGCACAGAGGGGACTGCCCACTGCTGGCCCCACCCCTACCCAAGGTAGGATCCACAGGAGACCGAGCTCCTAGGGGCACCTTGGCGGGCAGAATGCCCAGCGCCCACCGGGAGGGGGTGCAGCAGGCTCCTTGCTACCTCCCCTCCACGGGTCTCCACCTCCCACCGCTCTCCTGAAGGAAAAGTGGGGCAGCAGGAGGTGAGAAGCCGGCTGCAGGCAGACAAAGGGGAGGCCCCTAAATGGCTCTGAGGTCCTTTCGGCGGACTCCCTCCCCTTCCCCACCCGTCCCGCTGTCACCCGCAGGAGACTGGGGCGGCGCTGCCATCCACCCAGATTGGAGCTGTGGAAAAAGCCGGTTATTCGCCCGTGCACTGGCTTGGGAGTGCCAGGTGCTGAGGGCTGCCTGGGGGCGGGATCCCGGGTCCACCCCGGTGGGCACCCTCTAGAACTGACGGGGCGGGGCGGGGGGTGTCCTCTAGGGTGACCATGCTCACAATGGGAAGGTACGGGACGCCGGGGGCGGGGAAGGTCCCTGCTCTGCCAACCTGGAATCTATTAGAGCGATAGCAAAGCAAGAATCCTTTTTGAGGTCTGCGAGGGGACCAGGCCTGTGACCCCAGAGCGGTCCGGGTGGCACCAGGCGCCCTGCATCCCCAGGAGGGTGCAGCCCGGCCACGGTGCCGGAGGCCTGCGCGCGGGGCTCACCTGCATCTCGGACGCGCCGTCCGTCCGTGCGGCTCGGTCGCCAATCGCATGTCGCTCCCGCCGGCGCGGCCCCGGCCCCTGCCCAGCCCCCTCCGTCCCCTCCTCCTTCTCCACCTCCGACTCCTCCGCCCGGCAGCCCGCGCGCCCTCGCGGGGCGTCCTGGTCGGGCCGTGCGCCCCACGCGGCGGGAACGGAGCCCACCGGCCCCGGGCGGGAGCAGAGGCCGCGGCCGGCGGTGCGGGCGGCGCTTAGGTCGCGCGCCGCAGGGTCCACGCGCCCGGCTCTGCGCCCCCCGCCGGCCCGGAGCCGCCGCCGCCTGTGCCGCTGGGGCTGGGTTGGGGGCAGCGCGCGCTGCGCCGCGGGGCCGGGACCGGGGCTGGGGCTGGCGAGCTGCGGCCACGCATGCTGAGAGCCGGAGCGCGCGATGGGGATTCCGCGCGCCCCGCACTGGACCCAAACCCGACTGGGACCCGGAGCGGGGACCGGGACCCGGACCGCCGCCGCCTGCGCCGCCGCCCGCTCCTGCTTTGGCTCGGGCTCCCGCGCCGGCCCCCGCCCGGCTGCCGCTCGGGCTCTGCGCTCTGCCGCGGCGCGGGGAGGGAGCGCAGAAGCGGGGGAGCTGGGGGGGAGGGACCAGGGAGGAGGTGGCACCGGCAGAGGAGGAGGGACGGACAGGAGGAGGAGGCTGCGCGGCCGCCCAGTCGAGGGGGCGCGGGGCGAGAGCGCGCCAACCCTGCCCCGCACGAGGGGCGCGTCCGTCCTCGCCCGCGTCCTGCGCGGAGCGGCGCCCTCCGGGTCCGGCTCTCTGCGGGTCCCCGGCCAGCTCGGCCCGGAGTCCGGCCCGCGTTCTCTCCGGGTGCGCGCACTCTGCGGGGGAGCGAGCCGGGCCACACGCGTGTGCATGCGAGTGCGCGTGTCCGCACGTGGTAGCCGGGGTCGCTGCACGCTGCCGCGTGGACGCACCTGCGCACGTGAGCGGACAGCGCCCCCCACCCGACCAGGGTTGTTTGGAGGACAGCAGGAGAGGGGTCAGAGCCAGGGCCGCGGCCTGGTCGCCTCCTCGGGAAATGCGCGCAAAGCCCCCAGGAGCCCCGTCCTAGCAGCGCCCGGGCTCCGCGTTCCACCCCGCCCTAGCCTCACTTGTGCCTTCGCGCCGGGTCCAGTCCGCCAGGGTCCCGTCCTGCAGGGGGCGCGGGCCTCGCCAAAGGCTGCGCCCCAGGCGCCGCTCCTAGCAGCCGGCAGAGGGCGCGCGGAGCCTCGGTTTAGGCAGCTCTGTGCCTGACCAGGCTCCGGAAAGGTCCGGTCCAGGGAATCCATCGGGTCCTGAGGCCACATCTAAAGATGCCCCAGGGATCCAGACCTCTCCCAGAGATCCGGGTGACACCGAGATCTCAGGGTGTCTTGGCCACCTTGGGAACGCGCCCCCTGTACACCCCTCCACCTCCTGGAAGGCAGGTGCGCGGCATGCCTAGGCAGTTTCGAACACAGCCATCGACACGACGCGGACTCCACGCGGCCCCGCTGTTAGCACATTTGCGTCCCATACGCACAGAGCTTCTGGCACCAGGGAAGGAAGCTAAGGCCATCGGCTTCCCCAAGCAGACTCGGACCCTGCTCTCGGGATCCCCTCCTGCAGCCAGGCCAACCTTCCCTGCAGAATGCCCGGCCACATGGAGAGGCGGCTCCCCAGCCCCACCCAAGCGCCCACCACCCCGCAGTCGCACAGACCTGGTCCAGGGAAACTGATCCTGGGTCCCTCTTGGTCTCACTGCCTCACCCCTGCTCTGGACGTCCTGCCTGGAGAAGGCTCCTGCCTTCTGTGTCATATTCATGCTCATCCCAGGCCCAGTTAGGGCCCCTTCCCACCAGGTGCCATCCCCCAGCACTCCTGAGCAGAGCTGCAACTGTTCCTGTGTGATCGAGAGCGGCAGCCAGGCTCAGAGAGGTTACTCGACTTGTCCATGGTCACACAGCCGGCAAGGCATGGGCAGAGGATTTGAGTCGCCTTCCAGGCTGAGTAAGCCCGGAGGAGGCCGGCTTGGCAGAGGGACTTAAGGTGGGAGGGACCCAGGAGTCCCCTCCCTTCCCCAGCCTAGTGCAGGCGGCTCGGCCCTCACCTAGCTGCTGCTTGGACCCCTTCCCCATCTCTCAGCCCCCCTCCCGGCTGTTTGTGAGTGCCCGCCTCCCGCCACCTCCCACAGTGACAGGAATAGATGCTCAGGCTCCGCATATCGGCTCCCCAGACCCGGCGGGGGCGGGGCTATTCCTGGAGCAGGACTGACGCAGGCGAGGTGCAGCCCCCCAGATCCCGCCCGCGGCTCACCTGCTGCCTGCCTCAGGAATTGCTGGGGAAAGGGGGGCAGCCTATCACCCCAGCCTGCCCTGGATGCTGGCTGCAGAGGCTGGTGTCCTTCTGCATCTGGGAGGCCTTCTACTTCCCTATGTCCCCAAAGGAAATGACCCCGCCCCCCATCCTTATCACCTGCCATGGAAGTCGTGGGCCATGCAAGGCTTGGGGCAGGGGGACAGCATGAAAGAAGAGCTTTTGAGGGCTCAGCCTGGGCCCAATCCTGACCTCGTTGTCTAGACCCATTCGGAGGGGCCTCCATGGGTCCAGCTTTGGACAGATGTCTCTCCATCCCATCTGCTGGGTGGTCCTGAACACAGGGCTCTCAGAGCCCTGTGGGCCACAGAGCCTGAAACGTTGGGGTGTCTGTCCAACAACCACAAGGTCCACCCCAGGGCTACACAGAGGCACAATTCCTCACAGCACTGCGCCCGACTGCGCAGGGCCACCTGCTGGGCATGCCCTCCTCCTGGTTTCTCACCCTGCCTTGAAATCCAACCAAGACTTAGCTTTTCCACTCTGCACTCCCCAGCTGAGATGGCCCATGTTGTCCCCCCTCCTTCCTAGTCTGCAGACAGGAGCTGACCAAGCTGTGTGTCCCACAGGTGGGCACCCAGAGGCTCTGGCTCTTGGGAGAGAATTTGGCAGTCCCAATTCAGGCCAGATAGGGGCTGCCAAGAGATTCTGGGGAGGGGACAGGGCCATCTGGCATTTATCTAGCCCCTCTTCGAGCCAGGCTGTGGGCTAGACTACTCCTCATCTCACAGTGAGATGGGCATCGCCAGCCCACTGTAGAGCTGTGGGCGCTGGCACTTGGGAGGGTGCCACTTCCCCAGGCCCTGCCCTCCTGTGCTCGGGAGTCTGGCATGCAAGAGGCAGGCCCTGGCAGGGACAGGGATCCCCAGGGGCACAGAGCGGCACACACAGCTCTGCTGAACACCTGGTCTGGGTTGGTCCTGCAGCCTGTGTCCCAGCATCTTGCAGGGTTTTACGATGATTATTTCTGAAGGCACTTGAAATTAATGGCAGCTCTAAAATGGCTGGGACAGCAGAGTCATTGTGGAAACCTGTAATTAGCAAGAAAAACTGGAGTTGACAGGCAGAGGGGGCTGGACTGGCAGCGCAGGCCCAGGAGCAGGGGGGTGTTGCTGTCAGGTGAGCCCCATGTTTCCCTTTATGCCACAATTTAGCTGATCACCTGTTGCATGCCCTTGAGAGATTATGGCCTCTCTCTGGGCCTCAGTTTCTCTGATAATGCACTGGAGCGGGGCTGGGATTCCTTAGGGCCACTGACAGTGGGGACCATGGCTCCTTGGAGAATCAGGTACCCCTAGAAGGCTGAGTCCCAGAAGCCAGGCTATTCAGTCCCTGGGGCCATAGCAGAAGCCCCAGCCTCCTGACTCGTGATGCCTCAGAGCAGGGCTTGGTGTAACGAAGTCCTGGCGCCTCGGGCTGTCATGGAAGGGTGGAGAAGTGGCAGGAAATCCATAGGTCAGAGCCCCGCGCTAGGGCTGCTGCAGAGGCAGACAGGGATGGGGCAACTGGGGGTGCTAACAGCAAAGTCCCCCCTTGGTGGCAGACTGAGAGCTGTGGCCAGGTTCAGGCTCTTGCTGCCTCCTCCTGACCCCTCCCTAAGAGCCTACAGGTGGCTCACAGAGGGTCTCAGGCACCTGCTTACCACATTCTGCATGGGTGAGTTGCGCAGGAAGGGACATGGGGGCACAGAAGAGGGGCACTCCCCACTGCAGTTGACTCAAGGGACATCTGTGGTGGATGCAGACTGAGACAGCAATGGCAAGGTGTGGCAAGCCCACCTGCTTAGTCAGGCATCCTCTTCCCCAGTACCTACTCACGACTGGTTTCTCAGACCCTCGAATCCTCTCTCCTCCTTGAGCAACTCAGGGCTCTAGGCAGCCCCTCCTTCCCTAACCCTGCTCCTCTTCCTCCCCTAACTGGGCCTCTCCTCGGGCACCTCTTTGACTCCTCCTCTGTAAGAAGAGGTCTAGCAGGGCCCATCACAGGGTGGCGTGAGGCCTTCATGATTTAATGCTCCCCGTGGGTCCTGCGTGGGAGCTGGGCTGAGCTCAGCGGGTGCCTGATCAACATGGGTGTCACTAGGCATCCTGTGCACTCTGCCCCTGGCCCTTCTGCTGTCACCGGGTCTCTCCTAAGGCCCCGTCCAGTACCCCACACTGAGAAGCAGGACCAAGTTCTCCATCCTTTGAGAATCAGGAATACCTGGAGGGTTTGGATCGCTCTTGTGGCTCCTCCACAGTGAGCCCAGAGCCCTGATGACAGAGGGTCCCCATGCATAAACTAAAATCTCTTCATCTTCATCAGTGGGGACCAGTGGATCCTCTAGAGAAGGGACTAGGATGGGGCCAGGGACACTCCTGAATCCTCACTCTCATTTCCACTCACCTCAGCACATGGGCTACTCACACCTCTACTGAAGAGGGTCCATATAAGTAACATGTCGCTGTCCACAAGCAATGTCATTAGTAGCCTTCTGTGGGCACCAACAGGCCCTTGGAGGACTCCGGGTAGAAGCCCCACGGCCATGGCAGATCAGGGGGCTCCCCGTCCTGGGCCTCGCCACAGCCCCACTGAGCAGGCGTTGCCTGGCTTCGGTGCTCATGGGTACTGAGGAGTAAGTGCTCTCTCTGCAGTCAGGGTTGAGCAGGGTGCATCTGCCCCACACAATGAAGGCCCTCCAGGAAAACCCCACTGCTCTAACCCCGAGTCACTACTCTAACCCTGATGCAGTCAGCGGCCTTAAGAAACCAGGGAAGCATACAGTCCATCAAAGAAAAAAGATTAAATTGGGAGCAGAAACAAAAATGCAAATAGAAAAAGCAATCTGTATAAAAGGACCCTCCCTGGCTCCCTGGGACCCAAGGCTCCGTGCTTAGCCGAGCAGCTCCTCCTGAGAGGACGGCTCGCTGTCCCCAAGGCACATGTCAGGAGGAGCTGGAGCTAATGTGTGCCAACAGGCAGCACTATTAGCAGATCTGTTCATTAAGTGCCCATCTTGAGCTCTGCTGAGTTGAAGACTTGTTTATTAACTTAAGCCAGAACCTGTTACCAATGGAAGTAAATGGCAGTGCAGTCACAGAGCCAGGCTATCTCGGGTTCCCGTTCTGTCTCTAACTGCTGTGTGATCCTGGATAAGTTGCTTCACCTCTCTGGGCCTCAGTTGCCCCGTGATGGGTAACCCTAAGATGATCCCTATGGTCTCTGCTCCTGGCATGCCCACTCTGTAATTCCCTCCCCTCGAGTGTGGGATGGATTAACAGACTCACTTCTAATATGCAGAATGTGGCCAGAGCAACGGGACTTCCACCACCACGATTAGATTATGAAAAGTGGCGGCTTGTCTCGGGTGCCCTGGATTCATGGCTTGCATCCATTCTGAAGGGGCAGCTGCCATGTGGTAGGCCACCCCGTTGAGAAGCCTGCATGGATAGGAACTCACCCCTCCAGGTGAGACTGCACTGATTCGGGGCTGTTTGTTACCAGCCACAGGTAACTGAGACAACGCCATCCGCTCAGGGGTGTAGCAGTTTGCCTGCTGGAGGGGGGTGAGGGAGGACACAGCACCCCTGGTGTCTGTGAAGTGTTGGAGATGCAGTCTCTGTCCCCATGGTTCCTGTCTGAGTGTGCATTCCAAGAAACAAGGAAGTACAGGAAGCTCCCCACAGGGACTGTCTGTCACACTGAGACCCTGGAAGGTCCCCCTGTTCGTCCCCAGGAAGAGAGACGGATGGGATGTCACACTGATCGTGCAGCAGAGCGCAGGTAGCAATGGGGACAGGGACACAGGAGTCACATACATCACCATGGGAGACCCCACAGACACAACGGGGAGCAAAACAGATATGTACAGGGGCCCCACCGGGATAAACTTTAGAAACACATCAAGCCCCTGTAAATGGAGTGTGGGGTCCACGTACACAGGAAAAGGATGCAAGTGTCAAGGAGAACAGCAAACCCTAATTCTAGGTGCCACCCAGAGACAGCAGCTCGTTGGCTCTCCTGGAGAACCCCAGGGGCCATTCCATTTTTGTTACTTCTTCTTACAGAGGGGGAAACTGAGGCCAGCATTCTAGGGACACACTCCTGGCTCTTGAGTCGAGCGGGAAGCTGGGGTTTGATTCCCTACTGCGGCTAATTTGAGGGAGTCCTCGGCCTCTGTCCCATCCTCGGTCCTGCAGGAGAGATTTATTCGCCTTCCCTGATCTGGAACACTGGCAGACGGGGCCCCCGGCGAGCCATGCTGTGTGCCAGCTACCAAGCACGAGCTCAGCACCAAGGAGGTACGGGTGACAGCAGGTGTGAGTGGGACGATTCAATCCGGCACCACTCAGTCTGATTCAGCTTCACGTGGCCCGGGTCAGACAGAGAGAAAGGCTGAGGCCAAGGGACATTGCTGGGCAGCTGTGACGGGGGACCCTGTGCAGGTGCCTCTATAAATTCCCATGCCAACCTCAACCTTGCCCGCCAAGGAGGCACTGTTACCGTCCCCACTCCACCAACGAGGACACAGGGTCGGGGCAGGCGAGCAGCTTGCTGGGTCCACTCAGCAGAGCTGGGATGGTTCAAATGCATCCTCCCTGCACCCTGCCCTGCCCTTGGGTGTGGGTACAGTGGGAAGGGTCCAGGTCTTGCTGCCCAGGGGTATCTCAGCTCTGACCAGGGGAGTCTGGGGATTGAGGAGGAGCAGTCACACAGACTTTCCAGATGGGAGGGGAGGCTGGTGCTCAGGCAGGCAGGACATCATTCATTCATTAACCATTCATTCATTCATTCAACATACATTTACCACAGCCTTCCTTGTACTCCAAAAGGCCACGGCCTAGCAAGACCCAGCATGACTCAGGCAGAGGTGAGAGAAGTGGGTGTTTGTACCCTACAGATCAGGACAGGGATCCAGGAGGCAGTGATGGCCGTGCCGAAACCAGAAAGCAAAGAGGAGCCAGCCAAGCTGGGCGTGGTGGTGGATGCCTGTAATCCCAGCACTCAGGAGGCTGAGGCAGGAAGATTGCCTCAAGGTGCAGGCCAGCCTGGACTACATCATGAGTCTCAAAAAACAGAAAAGGAGCCAGTCAGGGCCCAGAGGAGGGGTGGCATCACACAGAGATCAGGAGGATGCAGAGGCCTGACCCTGGGCTGGAGGAAACGTCTAGCCCTAGAGAGGCAATGCAGGCCAAAGGGGAGGATGAGACTGTGGTAAATGCCACCTCTCTTAGGCAGGGTGGCTGCCAGGTCCCCTGCCATCACAGTCCCACAGGCAGGCCAGCCCCTCTGCAGAGGCTGGAGAGCAGGGAGTTGGAAGCCATGTAATTATGTGCAAGCAAAGGAGGCGCCTTAATAATTGATGGTGGGAGAGAGTAAATATCAGCAGAGGCACCGGGCCTCATCGCCCGTCCCATCTGGCGGGGACCCAGGGCAGCCGCCCGGCCGCTAATATGCCTATAAATTATTGAACTTAGAAGAAAGCAGGTGTCACGTCGCACCCATGAACAGCTTGTTAGCTGAGACGGACGAAGGGGTGGCCAGCTTGGCATGGCGTCCACTCCCCCACACCCGCCCGATGACGATGACGAGGACACAGATGGGGGTGGGCGTGGCGGGAGGCTGAGCGCCGCTGGCCCCGCACCCTGCAGCCCACCACTGACCCACGTGGAGTCGGGCGGTGCCCACAGAGGAGGCTGCAGCTGTGAGTACTGGGGGTGGGGCGTGCCCAGGCCAGTGTTTAAGGAGCCCAGGAGCTGAGAGCTGGGTGCTGGGAAGGACCAGCCACTGGTGTCAGATGCCAGAGTGCATCCTCCCCACCTCGAAGGCCATCTGCTGGCTGTGTGACCTAGGTGAGCTGCCTGCCCTCTCTGGGCAGCTGGGAGAGTCCTGAGAGCATAGCTGGGTGACAGGACAGGCCTGGTGCCAAGTGGGCCCTCAGGAATGGTTGCCCCCTCCCTCCACACATCCCTACCTCACAGCGCCTGCCAATAGGATCAGGCCTAATGAGGCTTCCCTCGCCTGGCTGCTTACACTCCATTAAGGCCTGAGCCCAGAACAGCAGGAGAGGGGACACTGAGGTGAAGAAGGTGGCCTGGCCCACCCTGGGCCCCACCACTGCAAGGATCCCACCTGGGGGGCAAAGACAGCAGAAGTCAGATCTGGAGCCAGAGCACAGGGAGGCCGGCAGGGTATTGCGGCTCTCTTCCTGGTAGAGTTTGGAACCCACTGTCCCTCGGGCAGGGTCAGCTGTTTGAGGTCCCTCTAGGAGGTGGAGCTGCAGCCTGGCACTGTGTCCACCACATGCTCAGTGCCACACAGGGCCATACAGGTGGGCAGTCTGGACCTAGAGGAGGCACCTCTGTCCCCCACCTGGCCCTGGGGGACCACAGATCGGCCCTCTATGGCCCACTATCCGACCCATCCCTTGGGCTGTGTAAGCCCAAAGGCCCCCTCCCCAATCTGGAGCCAGCGCATGTTGGTTCCACAGTGGTTTTCTGGGCCTCTTCTCCTGGGTCCCCCTGCACCCTGTGTTCTGTCTGCAGCCTGTCTGTTCTGAAGCTTCCTCTGCACATACATAGAGAGGTCCCACGGCCACCAGAGGCTGCACAGCATGGAAGCACAGAGAAAGCCAGAGTCGGGGTCTCCTACCTCTCCTTGCAGCCGCTGGACCCAAGCTAGTGCTGCGACAGCTGCTGGTGTGGCGGGGCGGCACCTCGGAGCTCTCGTCCCAGCCTGCAGCTCCCAGTACCCACCCATCCCTGCCCACAGAGGTGGGCCAGTTGGGGTACTTCCTGCTGTGTCAGTCAGGCCACCTGGTCAGAGAGCAGATGGGGCATCTTCCAGGGACAGCTCTGGGCCTGGTGCTCCTTCTGGGCCCCAGTACCAAAGTTCCAGGTTTGCACCCCAGCATGGGCCGGAGGCAGCAAGGCCAAGAAGAAACTCCCTCCTGGGGGTCTGGTGCCACCTCCAGGCAGGACACCCAGCTTTCTGCACCCCTGAGAGCTTGCATGCCCTCAGACACTTCCACTGCCTGGGTTTCCTGCCTGCACCAGCTGCAAGCCCAGCAAACATGGTTGGGAGAACGCTCTGGAACACAAGCCCCTCCAGGTGGGGTGCTCAGGCAAGTTCCCTCTCTGCCTGGCTCCCTGAATGCAGCACTCACTCTGCAGGTGGAAGGGTCCCCGGAGAGGACCCTGCAAAGCCTAGAATCAGGCCTGCAGCACCAGCCCCGAGTGGGCGGCCCTTTCCACCCTGCCCCTGCCGGGCTGTCAGGAAGCCCAGATCCCACAGCCCCAAGGCCAGGGAGTGAGGAGGAGGCCTGGCTCCTGGGTCCCCAGGGCAGACCTGAGCCTCTCCTTGCTCTGTCTTGGCCCACCGCTGCCTGGGGCTGTTCTGTCACCTGGGAAATGGACTTGGCATTGGTGGAGAGAGAGCCACGGCAGGGGAAAAGAAATCATCTGCGCGTGATGCACTGGGAAAGGGCGCCAGAGCAGGGCTGCGCCTGGGCTGACTGCACCCCAACCTCTCACCAGCTGCTTCTGAAGCCGAGGGGCACAGGCCAGGTTGGATGCCTTGACCCTTCCAGCCACACCACACAGATGAGAAAACGAAGGCGAGGAGAGGGAATGGGTTCATTGGTTGCCAGTCCTGGGACACCTGTGACAGTCACTGAAGGTTGAGGCTGGGACAGAGGACCTGGGTGGGGTTCTGTCTCTGGCAGCCCGAGGTGGCGAGACCAGCGCCTCTCAGGCCAGGAGGGCTCCCTGCAGCCTTGGATCAAAGCAGGGCGCTCACACCCTAGCACGGCATGTTCACGCCACCTGCTGGGGCGAGAAAGCCAGCCATAAATACCTGCACCGCGGGGGCGGCGCATCAGCAAGTGGGGAGACAGGCCTGGTGTGCCCTCAGGAAGTCCCGGGTGATGCACACACCACAGACACCCCCTGCGCCCCAGATGCCACCGCCACCCAGACACACGTACTAGGAGCCAGCTCATCCCACAATGCCAGTCCTGCACCACGGTAGGGCAGGCAGGACCACCCGCCTGCAGATCAGGGTCTGCAGGGCCTGGTGCGGCAGCCTGCAAAGATACCGCGCTCTAGGAAGCTGAGTCAGGAGGGTGCCCAGACACAGCAGGTGAGCAGGGCAGGCTAAGGTGTGTGCCACAAGCCTTCTGCCTACCACTCTCCATGTCTCAGGGTCACCACACAGCAGGCGGGGGGTGGACCTCACTGCCCTACTCCACAGGTGCCCAGGTCTTGGCCACTGCAGGTCACTTCCACATCCACCTCAGGTGCTGTAGGTGGAGAGAGCGGGTGAGTTCCTCTCCCGGCTAAAGATAAGCGCCAGCTGCCGCCTGACTCTGGGAAGCACTGGGTCCTCTGGTTCCCGTGGTCCCCGCACTGCCACCACGGCAGTCCTCAGTCACAGGCCACTGGTACTCACTCTGAATCCTGAATATGTCCCACCGGCCCCACCAGCACTCTAGAAGGCTGGTGATCTCTCTTGGAAGCCAAAGAAAAAACAAGACCTTGCTGGTGATGCTTGGCCCCGGGTGGGTGCTGACCAGCTCATGGGGCATGGAGGAGGGCAGCCTGGGGCACCCGATGCGCAACGCCCTCAGACGCTTCCACGGCCTGGGTTTCCTGCCTGCACCAGGTGCAAGCCCAGCAAACATATAAGTGTCCAGGCTTGGACTAGAAGGAGCCCCCCAAACACAGCCCCCAGCCTGCCCCAAGGCAGCGTGAGGGGACACCACCCCCAGCACACACGGGCTCACTCTGGTTCTGTCCCCAGAGCAGTCCTGCTTCCTGGCACCTCAGTGTCATGGGGAGGAGAAAGGCTTGTGGCTCACAGCCAAGCAAA
>RJWT010042022.1:0-12252 GCA_004365215.1 Cuniculus paca
AGGGAGGTGGTGGTCATGCTGTGCTGATTAGCTGGAGTGGGTCTACAGGAGGGACCCCAGGAGGGGGTGGGGCGTTATATCATGCAGCAGAGCTCTCCTTGGATGGGGAAGAGTTTAGGAATCTTGTTTCTATGGGAGCAGAGAGAAGACCATGGCTGTTAGCCAGGGAAGGAGATGGGCTTAAAGAAAGACTGTGTCTAGGTGTTCGGCTGAAACTTACCTCTCATGTCTGTGCCCACACAATTCGCATGCAAGGAAGTTGAATACTCAATGATGTAGTGTACTCAACAGTTCTAGTTTAAAGAACTTCCCAGCTTTGCCATTAACTTACTTTGTGACTTTGGGAAATAACCTTCTTTCATTTTGGTTCTCAATTTAGCTATCAGAAAAATGGGGCTTCTCCATTTTATAGAGAATCTCTCCTGAGGTCCCTTCTGTCCTTTGGCATTCTGATTATGGCTTCCCTGTTTCTTGCAGGGGATCTCTTGGAAAGAAGGTGAGAGAAAGAGACAGAGACACAGAGAGATGGAGACACAGACAGACAGAGGGAGAGGGAGAGAGAGAGAGAGAGAGAGAGAGAGAGAGAGAGAGAGAGAGAGAACTTCTGCTGCCTTCAGATAGTTATAGGAGGTCTGCTCCACAGGGCTTTCAAAGATAAATGAGGACAAGGGCCAGGGAGTTATTTAGAGCCCACACCAGTTCAATTTAAGAAACCCTTTCTTCCTGTCAAGCTCTGTGATGCTTAATAGGTTACCTTTCCAGGTAGTGAGCTTCCTCTCACTCCAGCAGAGGCTAAAATGATGAACCTCAACATCTGCCCTTAACTTCGTGGCTCTAACTCAGAATACAGAGGTAAAGCATGTGCTTCCCTGTTTGCCCCATGCCCTGATTTCATCCCTTCTGCTAATGCTCTGAATCTCAATGTCATTAGCTGCGGCCAGAACCATCAACCACTTGATGAAACCAGACCTCTGGGGGTCGCCATTGCCCCTACTCTTCCAACTTCATGACAACCAAGTCCTCTAGCTTTACCTGCGAAGTATCTGGTGGATCCTCTCTGCCCACTGCTACTACCTCAGCTCAGGCCCTCCTCAGTGGACAGACAGCCCAGAGCTATGGTCAACACTGGTGTCCCTGCCTGTGGGTTCACCTCTCTCCCAGTTGCTGGCCATCTCTCAGCTGGAGTGAGTGCCCTGAAGCAAACTGGATTGTGTCACTTCCTTGCCTTAAAGGGTTTTGGTGCTCCCCTACTGCACACCATATTAAGACCTCTCTCCACCAGGCCTGAGCCCCAGCACCCTCAGCTCTCCACCTTCCTCTATTAAAAGAGGCCAAGGTTAATAGGCTAATTATACACTTCTCACGAGGCTGCTCACTGCTTGTCTTGGGTTTGTGGCTTTGCATATGCCCTTCTGCCTGGAAGCCTTTATTGGTTAATCCAGAATAGAAATTATTTCCCTTAGGAAACCTTCTGACCCTCCCTTCACCTCAGTTTGGGTTAGACTCCTCCTTCTGATTTTTCTAGCCCCACAGCTCCCTCTGAGTCACCATTTGTTTACCACTCTCCCTTCTACCAGAGTGTACACTCCAGGGCAGAGGTCTTATCTTAATATGGCACAGGCTGTGAGGCTAGAAATAAATAACTTCTTTTTTCTCTGGGGTCCCCTATAGGCTCCTGCTCATGGGCTCCTTCCTCCAGCTGCTGCCCCATTCTCAGGGGGGACGGTGTGACTGGAGTACTCTAGGCCTCCTGAGCATTTGCTTTAAACTTGACCTGACATTCTCCAAACTGCACACTGAAGATAGCTAATAATGCAGGTAGGCATAAACTCTTTATGTTTGTTTCGGCAGTTGAGGATGCTGTGAAAAGGAGGTAAAGACAATGAATCCCAAGGCTCCTGCAGGGAACAGCCTACTCTGTTGAAACAGATGCCAGCACTGAAGGTCAGGGCAGTTTATCAGGTCGTTTTCCCAATTCTATCCCCTTGAGCATGGGCCCTGCAGGAGGCTCAGCACCGGCACATGGAGATGTGAATTCACATCTATCATGTTCACGTTCCTCCCTCTACTTTATACCCATCAATAATTCTGAAGAAACTGCTTTCTCTTGTAAGAGACACTGACATCCCTAGATGAAAGTGGCAGGTTGGCTAAAAGGTTGCGAGAACCCACAGAGCAATACTGCACAATGTGGAAGTGACATAGCTCAGGCTCAAGCTGCCCTGGGTTCAAGTCTTACCTCCCCTGCTTCGGTACATAATAGCTACGTTATACAACCTTTCCTGGGCCCCGGTTTCATGCTGTGATCCCCATTATAACAATGCACTGGCCCAGAGGATAAGTGCTGAATTAGACAGAACTGAGAGACAAACCAGGCCCTACTATGTAGTAGTTCTGTAGTTTGGGGTGAAAACCTTGATTTTCTCATCTATAAAATGGGAGAAATGGTATCATCTTCTTCTTAGTGTTGTAAGGATTTATTGAGTTCTTAGGATAGGGGCTGGCAAAGAAAAGGGATCAACTGAGGTTAACAATGAATTTACTCTCATGGCCCCTTGGCATTATATCTAATTACATTTCCCTTAAGCCAGTGATGGCGAACCTTTTAGAGATGGGTACTCAAACTGTAACCCCAAACCCACTTATTTATCACAAAGTGCCAACACTGCAATTAAACCTGAATACTGAGGTTTTAGTTCAGAAAAAACAACTAGTACATTAATATCTTTTGTCTTAAAAGAAAACAAAATGTGCATCATAGATTCACCACCACTAACTTAGGCTATTGAGTCTCCAAGGGCAGAGATCTTATCTGCCTGTTCATCTAGTTGTCTGCCTTATCTGTACCTTTCTGGTAAAGGTTATTAAACTATCTATAAATGTCTGCTGAATGAAACTAAATCAAACCCTTGTCTATGCCAGGTCTTTGGGTCTGGGCACTGGAAGGTTGTCTGGGAGGAACAGAATGAATATTTATTGACATATGACTATGAGCAGACCTTTGATAAAGGTATTCTTCTTTTATCTTCAGGGAAACATTGTATTTTAAGTGTTTTTCTTCCATTTTGCAGATGAACAAACTGAGTTCATATCTTTCATGAAATTTTTCAAAAATTTTTTAAGCAATAGGATATCTTAGGCTCTAGCATTTGAGACTTCATCTTAAAAGTGACATTTTGATTCAAAAACTAAACAAAACAAGAAACCTATCCATTGTCACACTGCTAGTAAATGACAAAAGCTAAACTACTACAAAAGACCTCTCTGATTCCTCGTTCTACTCCTGATGCCTCCTGGAGGCAAAAGGAAAGAAAACAAATCCTGCAGTACCTTAAGCTATATGAATTAAGCAACTTATTAAATGCAAAACCTCTCATATATTTTTGTTATGACTGAACAATAATCATATCAATAGTTCTATGGATGAGATGTTTTTGAGACCACAAAAATTCTAATGTCTGATAGGTAATATAACAACACCCTTGGAAGCAAGCACTATTATTTTCCATTTACAAACGAGGAAACTGAGGCTCTGATAGCTAAATGGCTTGCCTAGGTAGTAACACCCATCCACAGAAACTTCAAACCCAGGTCACACTGCACCCTTTGCAGAAGCTGTATACAAACCCTGTCTACTTTAACCAAGAGTGTCATCCAACCCTAGCAAGCAGAAGGCAGCATGTAGCCCCCTGACCGAATGAGCTTCCCCTCTTCCTCAGCCCTCAGAAGGCCTCATTTGGGAGAAAAGGCGGAGTGCATTTAACTAATCACACAGATCAGAGAGCTGCTTTTCATCATGTGTGACATGACCACATGTGGGCTTTTTCTCTGATACAAGCTCAGGAGATCTTGGGCAGGTATTCCATCCATCAATGTCCATAAACCCAGTCATACTGGAAACAGATAATAGGACTTTTGTCCTCTTGAAGTCCTCTGCTAAGTGGCTGGCTTTGTCCTCAGGCCAGAGAAATGTAATAATACTAATAATGGCTCTATAGGATTTAAGGCTGGGCTACATGCTTTCTGCTGGGCATCTTCAACACCCTTGGCTCCATTTCATCTTCCCAAGAGTCCTCTGAGGCAGGTGGGAGAGGAACACAGTGCCCTGTGGTAGCAGGGTGACCTGGGTGTGCATATGAGCACAATTAGTTAGCTCTTCTGGGGTTCCATCTTCCTGATGTGAAATACAGAGATATTGTTAAAAGGGGTGGGTAGGAGGAGTCACAAAAAGTGCTAATAACATACACAATTACCCACTACATGTCATGGCTATACTTATTTTTCAGAGGAGGAAACTGAGGCTCAGAAGTAGAATTTGCTCATGCTCCATTACTACAAAATGCCATGATTGGAATCCAAGTCTGTTTAGCTTTGCTTTCTGCTCTTGATTGCTGTGGTACGCTTTCCACATTTCACCCTCCTGCTCCTCTGACATATTATTATTTTTACTATTATTATGAATCATATTTGAAGACAGTCTCCTAAAGTGCAGTGATTCTGACAAATGCCTCCCAAGACTGCTGACTGCCTGCTCCTGCCTTCCCCTTGCTGCGGTGCAAGGGGCTGCTTACAGAGCAGGCCTCACCGGCGAGGGCACAGTTGGCACTGCCAGAATTTCAGTGCAGGAAGTATACATTCTGCGGGCACCACCTGGGCTCCTTCCCAGAGTTAATTCTTTTCTCTCAGCTGTGGAATATTTTATTTTTCCAATTTCAGAATCTACTTATGTTAAAAAAGGAAGAGAACGAAATCCAATCAGCCCAGCTCAGGTTTGTGAAACAAACAATGCAGCTGGCACAGAACCTTAATCAAACTGTTATATTCATCACCACAGTGATCATGGCTCTATCTAATTCAC
The DNA here is from genome assembly GCA_004365215.1 of Cuniculus paca. Classification (NCBI taxonomy): domain Eukaryota; kingdom Metazoa; phylum Chordata; class Mammalia; order Rodentia; family Cuniculidae; genus Cuniculus; species Cuniculus paca. The sequence goes on from RJWT010042022.1 coordinate 4,859, forward strand.
ACAGCCCCAGCGTTCTGAGGACAACAGCTCCCATGTGGAGGGGTGTGACGCTGCAGAAGAGGCGTCCACCTCCGAGCCTCATGTCCTGATGAATTGGAAGCAAATCTGGATTTGGAGGCAGGTCCCCCGGGAATGCCACCCACACCTGAGTGTCATACTCTACTTTATTCCTTGATCATAATGAAATTGGACAAGTAAAGTTTTACCTGCCTAGCTCTTTTGTTTTTTGAAAGAAATAAAGTAGAAACACCAACCTGCCTCAGTGTCCCGGGGAGGACAAGGACTTCAGAATCCAGTTAACAGGACCATGAGTCTTAGCTCTGCTACTCACTAGCTGTGTGACCTGGACAATTGACTTAATTTGAATGAACCTACAAAACAGAGATAATCTACATACTCAAGGACTGAAGAGTATGGAAGATTGAAGATTACATGGAAAGCTTTGTATTCTCAGGGCCTAGCACAAGGCCTACTTTCTTGTAAATCTAACAGGAATGTTTTTTGAACAGGCCTACACTTTGAATGTCTATTGTTTACTGGGTGTTTACTATGTGCCAGAGATTATGCTAACCTGTCTGTATGCGTGAACTTATTTTATCCTAAAGTCAACCCTGTAATAAAGCATGCCACTGTTGCCCTTTCAAACTCTGAGATAACAAAGGCTCTGAGAAATTAGGAGACTTCTCCGAAATTCTCTGTCAGTAAGACAGGGTCCTGAGATCATAGAGCAGAGCCAGGATTCAAACCCAGACCCCATCAACTTTCCTTCGGTCCTGCCCCCTCCTTTTACAGCACTCACCAAACTCCATGTAGCAAAAAATTCTCAAGAAGCGTAACTGTCCCTTTCTTTCTCCTTTTAATCTCATGTTCTGGGGTTCTGTGGGGGCAGTTTAAAAGTCAGGATAAAACATCAAAGGAGTTTAATCTTCATTTCCAACCAGTATCAGTTGAACATTTGCCAGGGGCCTGCTCTCTGCTGGTCACTGAGCAGTGACACTTCCAATCCTGCCCTGGTGACTGAGGTTTCCAGGCCACCAGGGTGAAATGAAAGTGAAAAATGTAGCTCTGCTCTCCTGAATGAGTTGAGGAGGGCAGGAGCCCAGTCAGGCATACATTTGTGCCCTGCCCACTGTCCTGGCATGGCCCTTGCCCTGTCATGACCTTGGGGACATGTGGTCCAGTCCCCCACTTCATGAGACCTCACTTCCTCCCTGTGCAGATGGAGGTCATGAGGCCTAATTTACTCGCTTGGCAAATATCCCTGCCCCGTGTTTCCAAACTCATTACTCCTAGGGCCTTAGCAATGTCTCCTCAGCTCCACTACCCTATGTTTTAAAATATTCTGTTTCTCATGTAAGCTGTATTCAGGACCATTAATTGTTTTCTTGTTTTTAACAATCAAATATGTAACACTTTGAGCAGAGCTTGACATAGGACTCTGAGAATGGACCTCTAGCACCGCCCATCTCAGGCAGTCTTGGGGAAGTCCTCTTGCCCAAGGTTATTTCCTCCCTACACGCTTTTGTTTCTTGAGTGCCTAGTGTGTACCTTTAATCCGCCTGTTACTTCTTCTAATAATAGTTCTCCTTCCGTGTGGGGTGGGGTGCTGGTCTCACCCAGTGAATTTGGATGAAGCTGGGCACATAAGGAGAGCACCCCCCTTTCTCTCGTCAAGGTGTTAGATCGAGGCAGAGATATGTGACCCTGATGTCCTTCCTAGCCCCTCCTCCATCTTCAGTGAACAGTCACCTCACGGATGGAAACAGTACCTCCAAATCCTCCCTCATTTTTCAGAGACCTGGACACAGCCTCCTTTATGGCCCGTGAATCCAACACCACGAGGATCTGCACAGGGAGGACACCAACTCCTAGGCATGCACACACGGTCCACTGACGTGTGAGCCCCTGAGGTGACTTGCATTCACTGTCACACCGCTTGCACCCAGTCTAGCACATATCACATAGTAGGTGCAAATCTGGGATGAATAAATGAGCAGAAATTACTTTCTCAGATGTCACCAACATTTAAGCAAATGTCACAGACATCCCGCTCACTACTTTAAAGTATGGTCATTTCCACCTCATAAGAAAAGTGTCCTGTAACAATCCGTGGGCACTAAATAATGAGGGAATGTCTACTTCCAGGTGGCCAGGGCATGACCTCCATGAGAAGGGGAGCGGCTGCACTGCTGGGCCTGGAGGTAGGCAGCATGTCTTGGGCACAGCGACACAGCCCAAGCCTTTGTTCACGTCCTCGTCCTGCCGCCACATTACTCATGGACACTGTTACTAATCACGCTTACTGACATCGATTGTTTTTGCTCCCCGAGGACAAACTACCTCATCCCTCCTTAATCTAATGACTGAAATTAGGCGGAAGCAGCCATCTGATATATGTTAGGCGCTGCCTCAGAGAGGAAGACATCAAACAAGATTCTCACATCTCCCTTGTCTTAACCAGCCATGCAAATCAGGCAGACTCATTCCAAATGGGGAAAAGACGTCCAGGGCTCCGGCTGTTCTCCTGACCCTTCCTTGTGTCGGGTCACCTGGGGGAAGCCTCTTGGTGCCAGCCAGTCTTTCTTCACAAGTCCCCCAAGTGCCAGGCACTGTGTTTGGGACATTACATTCATTTCCTAACATGCATACAACACTGTGAAGTCTTAACACCTTCATCCTCATCTTACACAAGAGCAAACGGGAGCTCATGGAAGTGAAGAGTTGGCCTGAGGTTGTCCAGTAAGGGGTGGGTTCAAACTCAGAGCTACACCCCTAAAGAGCAGGCTCTTTCTGCCCCTTCTCAAGGCTTCCTGTTTACCCTACATTAAACAAAGTCAGTGGAGCTGTGACAGCCAGCGCTGTGCAGACTGGCATTGAGAGAATGTGTTGGGCCCACCTGCAGCCTGCCATTCTCTTGTGCTAGGGAGGAATGGGGAAGATGCCAAGGTCTGTCAGGCATCTGGGAATCCAGGACCTGAGATCTGAAGTCCGCTGGCTGTGGCCCAGAAACCAGGTCCAAACACTAGTGGACTGTGCCCCAAGGAACTTAGAAGCACACCCCTGTCTCTTTCCCTCTAACACTCAAATGTGGCATTTAGGAATATTTCTAAATGTCAAAAGCCTCCACGAAGACAGTCTGACTGCTCCTTTTACACACACTTGACGTCTGCACTGTAATTACCGACACCTCCTCCCTGGCCCTCCATATTATCCTTATCCAAGCCCATCTGTGCAGGACTGGAACCAGAGCAGTCAGGCATTGCAAACAGGCTCCCAGGGGAATCCTGCTCTCCCAGGGGGCTGATGGAAAATGCCTAGAAATGAAAGGCATAGGGCCAAAGGAACGAGGGAGGCATCAGTCCTGGGGATCCTGGTGTCTGGCTGACAGCTCAAGGCAATTCTTATCCTGGTGCCTATTTTACTTGTGATCCTAGACTTTTCCTGAAGCTTATGAGGTTTATGAGAACTCCCTTGGGTCCCTCAAACCTGCAGAACTTCTCCCTTCTCTTGGCTGAGAGTATAGTTAAACAAACCCATTTTTACTGGTATCTCCTATGTACAAGGCCAGGTGATAGGCATGGAATGAAGGAGGGCATAGCATGAATGTCATCCTTGCCATCAGGGCACTGAGACTCCTGAAGGAGATGAGCCCAGGGACAATAAACCCTAACTGGATGCAACATGAGAATCTCTGGTATACAGGGTACACACTGAGCGCAATGGATCTGGAAGGGACTGATGTTCTCTTGCAACACTGGGAGACAGCACCTAGGAAAAGGTAGCAAATGCTTACCGGATGGAAACACGCAGCAGGCATTCTACAAAACATTTCTATTCAGGGTCTCAGAGGTGCTCTCTGGAGGCCTTGAACGATGGACAGAATTAAGTGACAGGGGCAGTATATAAAATACACAAAGATAGTGTGAGCAAAGGCAGGCAGATGGAAAATACAGTGTGGTCTGCACCACTCAAAACACAATTAATTTAATTAAGCTTTGCCTTCATGATGTCTTCATGATAACAGTTCTCATTACTTAATTCTTCCTGTATTTTTTCCCAGTGTCTCTAATTAGGCCAACTTACCTAAACACTTCTTTAAATCTCGTTTCTCCCTAGAGTCCATGCTGTGCTCTGTACACAACAAAAGTTGCCTTTACTATGACTAACAAAGAGAGGACTATGTTTCTGTGTTAGAAAAGAACACTGGCTGGACTGATACAAGAACCAATACCATTTCTTGATATGTTATCTAAAGGCAGGTTTCAACATTGAAAAAGAGACTCCTCTGCACAGTTATGCAGAGACAAGAAGTAATTGCATGTGGGTGTGAAGTCCCGGTCACATGTGTGATTGCAGTTCACGGGTCCTGATACTTATGAGATAGGGAAGCAAGTTAAGCAAATTGTTTCCTAAGTTCCAAATACAAATAGTGCATTAGGGAGTTTTATAGAGTGGTAGAGAGGTCTCAGGGTTGACATCAGAATCAGGGAAGGGAAGAGGAGGGATGGAGAAGGCACAGCATAATGCCTCGCTTCTAGCCAAGATCTTCTCGTGTCGCCATGATCTTTGTCACTCTTTTCTCAGACCCGAGGAATCAGCACAGCAAGCACTTCTCTTTCAAACACTTCTTTCCTGGAGCACCTCCGATATGCTAGGGATTGACTGGCACACAAAGGACATAAGAGCAGTAGGGCTCTAGTCTCTATTCTCAAATACAAGGGGGAGGAATGAAGAGTTAAAAGCTGTGTGCAGTGGGCAGCATCTGGTCAGATACATGACCTCTTCAGTCACCCAGGGCTCTATGATCAGAGGGCTTCTTCTTGATTTGGTATACCGTTACCATCTTGAAATTCTTAAAAGAAAAAATTTTGAACAAGGGACACTTCACTTTCTTTCTGTACCAAGCCACATACATGATGAAGCCTGTCCTAAATACAGTCAGAAAAGTTTGCCATCCATTTTGCCTGTGGCCTTGAGTAATGGCAATGTGTAGCAGTGGAAGTGACTTCCACTAAAGGTGCTTGAGCAATCTCAGGGTGGTCCCACCCCCTGGGAATGAGTATATGATCCAGTTTGAAATGAGTATGAAACTCCAACAGTGGTCTACTGGGAAAAATCTTCTTTGTTTTTAATAGTAAGTAATGAGAAAATAGTCCCTCTTGATCACTCAACAAGCAAGCATGTGGTCCACATTGCTACCAGTAATTATCCTGTCCTATAGCCCTGAGGAGAAACCAGCCTCAATATGGCAGGGAAAACCATGGAAAGGACCTAGGTCCTTGCTAATTTCATGGTCTCTGCAGCAGCCAAACTTGAGGCCCAGCCTACCTCCTGACTTCCTTTTCTGTGATAGAATATAGATATCGATATTTTGCTACTTCTGTAAACTACAACCAAAGTATCTCTATTGATACAAAGTTAGACTAACTTCAACTGAAGTTAGTCTCCTTTTTTGCCTCTTACCAATAGTATGGGCCCCATTTTCTTTCTTTCATTGGAAAATGAGGGGCTATAGTGATGATAAAAGGAGGCAATGCCAGTGAAGATGAAGTGCATGGCATATAGCAGGGGCTCAACTGATAGCAGATCTGATGATGATAATGTCTGGACCTAATCAGAGCTGCTGCTGCTGCTGCTGCTGCTGCTGCTGCTGCTGCTGCTGCTGCTGCATTTTCTGGTGGTGAGTTAGTTATGAGATGCATTTCCCAACTTTAAGAAAAAGGAGCAGAAATAATTTTTAAAAAACACTTCTCCTTTTGTTAATAGATTTTAAATAGCTTGACAAGCAAATTCAATCACTTTGCACATTAGGGAGCAGTTGGTGGGTAAACTGTCCTCACAGAAATCTGGACCTTTCTTGACTACCCATTACAATGGGATTTTTTTCTTTATGAATGGTAATTGGGAAGTTCACATAGATAGGCTGAGATGGCAAGGCTGTGATTTTGTAAAATTAGAAATAATTTCATACCCATCAATACTGATACAAACCCTAGTTTCTATTACCATTTGAGTAAACTTCTAACCCTTAATTCTTAGTCTATATTCTAAATTTGGTCTCTTAGAAATTTCCAGTCTTTTTCCCCTCAAGAAAACAAAACAAAACAAAACAAAACAAAACAAAACAAAACACACAATTGAGGTGTGTGTGTGACTTCACCTTGAGAACTGCATTTTGAGTGTACAATAAATTCTATTTTATTGGTGATAGACAATGCCTGAAACTCTATTCATCAGCATTTTAGACATGTTTCTTTTTCAAAAATGGTGTAGGGGATGGATGGAAGTGGGGAAAATTAGTATTCCTGTTGCCTACTACCTGGACTACCTTATGCAGGATAGTTTCAAACGAATCTTGGGAAATTCCATTGGGAGTCCTCAGAGAGATGATTTTCACCCTTCCTCACAATGTATGGAAGGAAAAAAGCAGAAGAGATGGAGCCTGTTAGCAACTTGACAAACACCTACCCAAATGTGGAAGCTTCCTAAAGATGGCACAGTTGTGTTGCAAAGACAGTGAAAATGCTGATGCTTTCACGTACCCTTCCATGTCAGTTCAAGAAGAGTCCTCACACAGTCCTCTCATAAAGCCATCAGAGAAACGTTCTAGAAGGTCACTTTCTGCCTAATGCCCCTCCATGATGCCTTGTCACCCTCAAGTGCAAGTTGCTTAGCCTGACATTCAAGGTTCGTTAAAAGCAGATCCTTCTACAGGCTTGTCTGTCCCCATATCCCTTGTATCAAGCATCCTGTCCCAGTTCTACTGAACCATTTGTGATTTTTTTAAACAAGGCCAAAAGAAAAAATAGAAGAGGAAATTAACAACTCCAAGGAAAATGAAGGCATGCACAAGAAAGGATAAACAGTTACAGTGTACTAGTTGACTTAGGAACAAATAAACTAAAACCAGAACCAAAAAACCCCATATATTGTGTACTCGTTATTATATAACCAACGACTGCTAATCTTATCAAAAATGATTATAACAAGTAGAGTTGTGAGGAAAGGCAAAACAAGAGAGTAGGTGGTTTGGGAGTCCTGTCTGGTACAAAATCAACGAATAATGTCTAAAACTGATACATGAAGAAGTAACAATACAAACACATTATTTGGAAACAGGGGAGGTAAATAGGGCAAACAATTTAACACATCAGAGTTGACTCCTGTAAATGGGGAGGATCAGGGGGAGAGATTTCTACTTTGCATTGTAAGCCTTTTACTAAAGCTTAACTTCTAAAATTTGTGTACATATCATTTTCCTTTAAATATAATTATAAGTATAAAGTTGTTTTAAAAAGCCATAGAAGTAGAACTTTAACATCGGGTTTGATGTTAATGTTACAGACACTTTTGAGAAAGGATATGGTAAACAGAGCTGCAGGGTGGTATTTTAT
>RJWT010042023.1:0-12213 GCA_004365215.1 Cuniculus paca
CCAAAATGCACAAATACATATTGGGAAAGTCAAAGGGGAGGAATTATCTAAAAAGGGAAAGAAATGACCACTATTAATCTATTATCATGATTTGAAATTCAGATTGTATTCATAGTTCTGATTAGTTTCATTTTATTCTGATTTGTTTGATTTTATTATACTTGATGGCAGGGACAGCTATTTTAAAGATAAAAAAATACATAATTGCAGCCATCAAGGATGTCCAATTATCTTGTTTAGAAACCTGTATGGCTTTCATTGTTTGTTTTGATTGATTTTACACTATTCTGTGTGGTTTGATTGTAATATGTCTGAAGGTGTAGGCAACTATTCTAAAGACAAGAAATATTATGGTAGCCAATGCTGTTTTGCTAGTGTCTTGAAATTCTGTATTGCTTCCATTGTTCTGCTTTGTTTGTTTTGTTTTGTTTCTACTGTTTTAGTTTGTTGTATTTTGTTTGATTTTACTTATCCCTGATGGTATGGGCAGGTATATTGCAGATAACAAGAGGCATTATGATAGCCTTATCGATTGCCTTTTACCCTGTTTAAAAGTCATGTACTATGTTCATTGCTTTGTTTTGATTGACTTTACTCTGTTTTGTTTGGTTTGGTTGTATTCTTTTCAAAATAAAAAAAAAAGCCCAAAAGTTAGCAGCTTGACAATAAATATTTATTATCCCATACAGTTTAAGTCAGAAATGCAGGAGTGACTTAGGTCTGTGGCTCTGATTAGGGTTTCTCATAAGTTTGCAGTTAAAATATGGTCTGAGGGAACTAATAGGAATGGGGAGAGGAACCAGAGGGAAGGGAGAGACAGGGCAAGGCAAAAAGGGTAGTAGGGAGAGTAGACAAGCAAAATACAATATATGGGCATATAGAAATGTCACTGTGAAACCCACTAGTCTATACAATTAATATGAGTTAGTAATTATAATTTTAAAAATTACATACATATACAAGTAGATTGTCTGGGGCTTCAATAATTTGAAGACCTACCTGGGGCTGAAGGATCTGACTTTCAGGTGGCTCACTCACATGTCTCTTGAGATAGTGCTAGTTTTTGGCAAAGGCCTCAGTTTCTCACCACAGAAATCTTCCTGTAGGGCTACTTGAGTACCTGTATGATATGACGTTGCAATTAACTTCCCCCAGAGTAAATCACCCAAGCATAAGCAAGGTGGAGGTTGCAATACCTCAATAACTGAATCTCAAAAATCACACAATATCTCTTCTGCCATATTGTATTCTTGAGAAGCAATTCATTCATCAGTCATGCTTTTCATAAAGGTCATGCCCTAAGGTATGCATTCAAGCGATGCCAGTGCTGCCCACACCGACAGTTTCCTCAAGGAGGATGCATTCATGGGCCATTTACAACATTGATCGAAGAACTCTGGAGTTCTCTGGATCCATTTGCTATCCTTTATAGCAACACCACTATTGAGACTTTCTAATAATGTAATAGACTGCCCCAAAGCCTTGACAGTGAGCCTGTGTGTTTTCCCATCCCAAACAGGAAGACAAACCATACATTCAAATGCAGATCTCTAAAACTTTCATTTCCCATTGTTAAGGGAAAGGATCATAAATGTAAAGAGATGGAATGGGGGTCTGCCATGACATTCATGCAATCAAATATTCAAAATGCTTAACCACTGGCATAACTTTACACATTCCATTGGGGCACACCAGTGGTCATTAACCCCACACTCTGTAACATCAACTTATTTGTTTATATTCTTTTCCTCTCTAGACTGTAAAATCTATAAAAGCAAGAAAGATGTCAGTTTTACTCACCTCCAACATTTAACATAGGATCTGAAACATTTATACACTTAAAAGATAGTTTTTGTTACAGACTTAATGCAAATCCAAGCAAAATACCATTAACATACCTCATGAAACTAGGAAAAAAATTTCCAAAATTCATTTGGAACCAGAAGAGATCCAGAATAGCAAAAAGAATTCTAGGCATCAAAGGCAAGCCAGGGAACATTACAACCCCTGACTTAAAATTACACTACAAAGCTATCATGATAAAAACAGCATGGTACTGGGGGAAAAAAAACCCAAGGATCAGTGGAATAGATTAGAAAATGCAGAAACAACCCCAAACACACTCAGCTACTTTATCTTTGACAAAGGGGTCAAGCATGTTCACTGAAAGAAAGATTATCTCTTTACTTAGTGGTGCTGAAAAAACTGCTTTCCTCATGCCAAAGACTAAAACTAGACCCATGGCTCTAACATACACTAAACTAAAATCAAAATGGATCAATGATCTAAATATTAAAACAGAAACACTAAATCTGCCAGAAGAAAGAAATGGTAGAACTCTTGAAGACATAGGTGTAGGCACACATTTCATGAACAAAACTCTGATCGCCTAAGAAATAGTACAAAGAATCAACCCCTGGGATCTCATTCCATTAAAAAGCTTTTGGACAGCAAAAGAAATCACCAATAGAGTGAAAAGACAACCCACAGAGTATGAAAAAATTTTAGTCAGTTGGCCTCAAAGCACTAACATCTAGAACATATAAAGAATTGAAAAAAATCAGACCTCCTCCCATATTTAAAGACCCAATCCAAAAATGGGCATCTGGGATGAACACACACTTATCACAAGAACTACACATGGCAAATAAATATATGAAAAAATGTTCAGTATCACTGGTCATTTGAGAGATGCACATTAAGACAATGCTGAGATTCCATCTTACTCTAGAAAGAATGGCTTTCGTCAAAAAATCAACCAATAAGAAACGCTGGAGAGGCTGTAAGGGAAAAGGAATCCTTCTCTACTGTTGGTGGGAGGGTAGACTGGTACAACCACTGTGACAATCAGTGTGGAGATTCCTCAGAAAAGTGGGATTGGGGTCTCATTTGACCCAGCTATTCCCCTTCTGGGTATCTTCCCAGAAGAATTAAAAACATTGTACCACAGCAATATATATACACCCACATTTATAGCAGCACAGTTTGTAATAGCTAAATCTTGGAAACTACCCAAATGCCTAGCAACTGAGGAATGGATAAAAAATGTGATTTTTTTTTATACAATGAGCACTACTCTGCTACAAAGAAGGATAAACTTGACACATTTCTAGGTTAATGGATGTACCCTGAGACCACATTCTTAAGTGAAATACACTGGACACACATGTGTGAATATAGGATTGTTCTCCTGGTGTGAGAAACTGAAAGAATAAATAAGTACCAAAATGTACAATAGATATTGTGAAATGGGAAGAATTATTCTAAAGGAAAGAGGAACTAGGGGTGGGGAATGAAAAGAGGGGAAAGAAAAAAAAACAATAACAGAAGGATAAAATGGAAACAAAGCTTTGTAAATAAGAAGGGGAAGATTGGTTGAAGGGAAGGAAGAGGATTGGGAATAAAAATCAAGATATATACAGGTACAAAATCCCTATGATGCATATGATCATTATGTATATCTAAATTGCACCAATAAACTTAATTTAAAAATTGTTGGCTATATGAATAAATGAATGAACAGTTCCTTTGTGTAGCATAATACTCGCAATACAGGAACTGTCTTCATAGCCCATCCCTTTCAGCCTTCCAACCCCTTCATGAGGCCAATATTATTTTCTCCAGTATTCAGAGAGAGAAAAAAAAAAAAACCAAACAACAGAAGCTCAACAAGGCTAACAGGTCAGCCTAAGATGCTATTCAGTAATATCCCAGGTCTTCTGAACTGCCCCCCACCAGTCTCTTCATTACCACCCTGCCTTTCATATGGGTTCCTTTGAGATTACTTCTTCCACCTAAAAGTTCCGCAGAAGGGATGACTTAAATCTTTCTAGCTGTGAGTATGGGGTTTCACAGCCAAAGGGCTTCATAATATGAATTTCCATGGAAAATTAAGAGGATGGTCAACAGTAAAAGCACATGGACGGGGGCCAGGGATTTAGCTCAGCGTCTTGGCCCCTGCCTGGCAAGCAAGAGGTCATGAGTTCGATTCCTGGTAACCAAAAAACAAAACAAAAAAAACCCACATGAGTGGGAGTCATGCACATGTGTCACAGAAATCACTGTAGTCTAAAAACAACTCTTCATGACTAATTGCTATGGAGACCTCACGTATGTACATATTAAGACATATTTTGTCTGTGAGCAATAAAAATTCAATCAAATATAAGAAATTTTAAAAAATGGTTTGGAAGAACTCTGGACAGTTCACATGATTTGTAGACCAACCAAGTCACAGATGGGTAGGGAGTGGGAGTAGTCTCAGGGTTTTTTCTTTTTGCCGCTACTGTTTTACATGAACCATCTCATTCTCTGTCATGTAAAAAGGTTTCATCGATGTGGCAAGAAGCATGGTAATGCTTATATCTTTATATCTGAAATCTGAGGCATTCTGTAATGTGTTCTGGCTCTGTATTAGTCTGTTTTCCCATCACCGGAATTAAATACACAGCACTCACACCTCAAAAGAAGAAGGGTTTATTTTTGCTCATTGTTCCAGAGGATTTAATCCATGGTCAGCAGTGTGCAAAACAGAAATATAATTGCAGAAGGGCCTGGCAAAAGAAAAATGCCCACCTCACCACAGCTGGAGGCAGAGCAGGGGAGCAGTGACAGAGAAAAAGGGTCCAGGGACCAGAGCAAGGTCAGGGCTCCATGACCTACCCAGACACTCCCAGCTGAGTGCTTTACGAATCCCGTAGGCAGCTTTTAAACCAATCGAGCCAACAATCTAGTTTAATTGTCACAGGCTCATTGTAAACAATACCAGGAATGATCCAGAGAAATGGACCAAATTGATTGACTTCAGTTCTTGTCATGGCCCTCAAAGAGGTAGATCACACCGCCCCCAACCTCAACTGATGTTAGACTCAGCCATGTGACTTACATGGATCAACAGCACATGAGCAAAAGTGACGGTTTATCATTTCCAAACCTAACCCACAAGAATCTTCCTCTGCTTCTACTTTCCTTCTTGTCTTTCAGCTGTTGCTTTAACCAATGCTTTCCCCAAATAGCTATTGCTCCTTCAGCCTGGATCTCAGAATAAACATGCATTGAATAAAGGCACACCAGCCACCTGCAGAGTTGCAGCACAAAGTAGAGCCACCTAACTGCCCCTCAGACCACTAAGTGAAAATAATTAGTTCTTATTGTAAGCCATCAAGTTCTGGCATAGTTTGTTAGACTGCAAAAGCTCAAGGATAGGTCCATTTTATTAAATTACCACCACCACACCAATAATCTGTGACCAGGTGTGTGGTTGTGAAAGAAAACCTTTTCTGCACACATGCTATGTTTAAACAAGAAGGGGAAATGGCTCTCAAAAGAAGTTTGTGACAGGAATAGGAAGCATTCTGGGCACAGAAATCAGTAGGGATGCACTGGAGTCTGGAATTCCCAAATCTCTATCTGTATTTTTTTATCCTTTTGTTCAATAAACACTCCACCCAATGAATTCTTTATCTTTTTTCCCACTTAAAACTCCTCTGCTACAATTTAATAAAACATTTTTTAGGAATAGTGACATTCAAAGAAGACTTTGAAAAGGAGGAAGACCACATGGTGTTAAGCAAAGAGCTCATGATTATGAGTGGGAAAATGGGAAAACGAAGTAGGATGTAGTTTGGAAAGGACATAAAGCAGAGATTGAAGTGAAATGTTGAATCATATGAAAACATCTCACTGAAGAGGAACACATGTGACTAGTCTAGCCTTTTTCCACCTTTGCTGCACTACATAGCATTCCCTGGAAGAGTCATTTGAGGAGGATATTGGGGAACCCGTTAAAAATTATGCCAACAGAAAGCCAGAGATTCAAAGAGCACAAAAATGGCAGGCTTCACTGATTTTTTTTTAATATAAACCACTTTTATACCTTTCTTTCCCTTTCATTCCACACCTCACCACCAGTGAAACTGAATGGAAATTACTGAATGAATATTTAGAGGTTACATACAGTCTATCCCTCAGTCATCATAAAAGTTGTTCATTAAACCAGAATTTTTCTATAACGTGTTACTAATCATTTGTGGGTTTGAGTCCCCTATTTGAAGTGTGCCACATGTCCTGTCAAAATAACTTCTTATAGCTGTGTAACAATTGTGGGTGGCCCGTGATCACCTTGTCACAGAGTCTTTTACACCCAGAGCTGGCTGCCAGATTCCACATTAACGTACTTGCTTCCCGGTGCTCTTCGCCACAACTTGTGCTCCATATATCATCTCCTTCCTCATTTTTTTTGCTGGCAGTCGCTGGACTAAACAGCAATTTGCAGTTATTTATGCAGCTTAAACCCTACTGTCAACATCCTTATCCTCTATACACAACCATTCCAGTGGTGTGAGTTGAGATTTTAGGGATAGGGATGCGTTGAGGTTAACAGAAGCAAGGCTTCCTGGGGTCCTCAGCCAAAGCACACATTGTTGCTGAGCTGCTTTTTCTCCTTCTCACCTCTATTTGGGGTATGTTTTCATTTGGAATTAAAAACAGATCACAGCGTGCTGTTTGTTTGCCATTGTCAGGTCAGACCAAGCACTCAGGGAGAGGGTGGTATACTGTGTGTATAGAGATTTCTTGGCAGTTTAATAGGGAGGATGGAATTTGTCTGCGTTTGTATAGCACCTTCCCTCCTGGGCTTTCACAGGCCTTCCAAAACAGAATTTAATCCTCCCAGCAGCTGGAAAGGAAGTCAGGTGTGACCTGGGAGACTCCGCCCTCACTGCCTCAAGCCCAGTTTGGAGGATATAGTTCAGGGAGAACAAGTAAAAGCAAGTGGAAGGAGGAAGGTAAGGGCGAACATTTCCTCAGGGACCACAGATGGGTCCCTTGTGCTGCTTACAAAGCAAGGATGGCCCAATGCGTAGATAAATTCCAAAAACATACTCCTTCTTCTAACACAGCCCCATGTCCAGGCACACAGCTTTGTGAATGGGAATACGGACTGAATTTAAGCACCCATTTCTCCCCTCTGCCAGGCACTCTTAGACTAGCACAATTGTGCAGGTTGGTCTTGAATTCTTACATTCAATGAAGCAAACTAGGTTTGGGTTCTTAAGGTCAGAATGCCTGTCAAAGGGGCTAATTATTTCCCCCACTGCACTGCTGACCAACTGGGAAACCACCAATTCCTTAACATTTAAGTCTAAAATTACAGTTTAATTTACAAATATCATCTCCCTTATTCAATAAATATTTATTAAGCACTTATGTACAAATCAGTAGCTCCCTCCAGGAATTTAAAGTCCTTTGGGAAGAAAACAAAAATTGACCATGGTCATAGGTGTGGTAGGCGGCTTCCAACGTGGTACCCAGAAATCCTTACCTCCTGGTATTGACATTACTATATGATCTCCCCTGGGTCTAGTGACTAAAGAATTCTGACATGTTCTAATGAATGGAACACAACAAAAGTTGTGGGATATCACTTCCAAGATAAGGTTACAAAAGACAGTGGCTTCCAGCTTGCTAGCTGTCTCTCTTGCCTTCTCACTTGTTCCTTTGCATTTTGCAATCTACCATATTGTGAGAGATTCTATGGAGATGCTCATGTGGCAAAGAACCAACAAAGGCCACCAGCCAATGTCTTGTAAGAAACTGAGACCTCAGTCCAACAACCCATGAGGAATTAAATTCTGCCAACAACCACATGAGTAAGCTAAGAAGTGTATCCTTCCCAATCAAGCCTTGATATAACTGTCACCTTGTGAAAGACCTTGAGCCAGAAGACCCAGCTCAACCTCACCCAGATTCCTCACTCACAGAAACTGTGAAATAATAAACATATGTTGAGTCACTACGTTTTGGGGTAATATATTTTGCAATGCAAGGCTGTAATCACAAGGTTGTAATCAAGGCATCAGCCAGGACTGCAGTCTTCTCAAGGCTCAATTCCTTGAGCAGGGAAGGATCCACTCCCAAATTCACTCACAGGGTTATTGACTGAACTCATTTACTCAAAGGTTGTTGGACTGAAGGGCTCATTCTTACTGCTTGCTGTCCAGGGACAACTCTCGGCCCTTGATCAAATGAGCCTTTCCCTGCAGGACAACTAAAGCATGACAGCTGTCTTTCCTCAGAGTGAGCGAGTGCAAAGAAGTCAAGAAAGACGGAAGACATAGTCTTTTTGTAACCTAAACTTAGAGGTAATAGCTCATCACTTTTGCTGTTTTCTACTGATTAGACACAAGTAACTAATTCCAGGCCACACTCAAGAGAACAGGATTAAACAGACATGAGTACCAGAAGACAAGGATCACTGGAAATCATCTTAGAAGCTGCCTATCAGATCTTCTCCATCACTTCATCACTCCATCCTTTTTCCAGGCCCTTACTAGGCCTCAGAGACTTCCTTCCTGGTCTTCCCTCTTCTCATCATGTTTATTTGTACATAGCTTTAAGACTCGTGCTTAAACTCCAACACAGCCTCCTGATGAAAATCTGCCTTCTTTTTTCATACTTTCCCAGCTGGTACCCAGAAAACTGATTGATAGTTCTGATTACACTACATTGTACTATATCCCTAACGTAAAAAGCCCACTGGATCCCAAATTCTTCTATGTTCATGGCTGCTCTCAGTCTACTCCAACGTACATTTTCAGTAATACTTATCCATCCATACCCCTCCAGCCAAACAAGTTTATTCATTGTCCCTAAATCACAATTAGCTATTAGTCCTCTAATGGCTTTGTTCTTGATACTATTCCTATTTTGAAAATCTCCTGTTTCTCTCCACTTGTCAGAATTCTCCCTAAATCTCCTGACTCAGTACAAGTCCTATCCCCTTCTCAAAGACCTAAAATTTACGACAGAGTACCACAGACAAGGCTGGTCAAAGAATATGATAGTTTGGCTTGATCAGTGTGGAACCAAGCGGCCTCTATCTCTAATTCTTGAACCAGTTCTTACTCCCTGAATCTCTGCTATAATAATTATATCATAGATTTCTGTTAATTTTCAGTTCAAATATAAAAGAAGAATGTTAGATATACATACATATTGTTAGGAAGTGCAAAGCAACTTAAAACTGAAGAGCCACGCTTATGTTCTCTGAGGAGAACATATTCTACAATCCATTATGACCATGGTCATAGTATGTTCTGGAGCTATTCTATCAACTTTCCTGGGATTCCATTTCTAATTATCCTGTCCTCAGTGACTTATCATTATTAGCTGTAACAGTATGTTTGATTGTGTCAACTTGAGTGGATATAGAGCTGCCCAGAGTGGTGCATATTTCTGGGTGAGTCATGGAAGCATGACCTTGGGTGCTATATCGCATTCATTCACCTCTGGTGCTATTCCCTGTTCTGCTTTCCAGTCACCATTAACTAAGGAGTTGTGTTCCATCACACCCACCACCACAATAGTTGTGCTTTAGAGCCTACTAACCATGAAGTGAATCCCCAGAAACCATGAAATAAGTAAAGCTTCTCTTTTAAATTGTGGGTATAGCCGGGCATGGTGGTACACGCCTGTAAACTCAGCACTTGAGAGGCTGAGGCAGGAGGATCATTGCAAGTTCAAGACCAGCCTGGGCCACAAAGTGAACTCAAGGCCAGCATGAACTGCATAGCAAGACCTTGTCTCAAAAAGACCAAAAATAAATAAATAAATAAATAAATAAATAAATAAATAAATGGTGGGTGTAAGATATTGTGTCCTAGCAACAGAAAAATTGACTAATACTTCAACTCAGTGAAGGTACTGCAATTTATACTCACAAGCATACAATTCTTAGCATTCTCAGACATTATTTCTTAGCTCAATATATACTATAGTAAAATGAGTTCTCCTCTCAAAGTTCAAAAAAGGGAAAAAAGGAGATTCTAATACCATTGCAATTCCTTGATAAAGAGAAGTATCTTAGAATGGCCATGGATACAGATATTTCAGTGGATAAAATGCTATGACATATAGTAAAGGTACCGATGAGCATATATTACAAGAAATAATTTAAGAACAAAATAGAAGTTCAAAGAAAGGACAAATATTTTTGATAAACTGAATTGGCAAGTAATTAGGAAAATTTAAGAACACTAAAATTTCTTTCACATACTAACAGACAATGAAAAATAACAATTATTGATTGCCTACTAGTACCTCAGATTATGTTATCTATCATCACAATAACCCAATTTACAAACAAGAAAACAAAGGTCCAGAAAGGTTAAGTAATTTGCCAAAAAGTCAAACAACCAGTAATTGGTGAGACCAAGATTCCAACCTCACCATGGCTGATTCCAAATCCTATGCAGCCTAATCTCTTGGACATATACCTGGGCGGCGTGGCTTTCCTCATGTTTAGGAGTTATTCTACTATCATTTTGCACAGTTTCATGGTGAAATGCACTCTATATCTTTCTCACTAATCCTTTAGCAGTTACGCTTCACTATATGTCCAAATGAAGTAAGTGCAGACCAGCCAACCTCCTAAGAGCATTTAATTATAAAGACAGGTGGTAGAATTTGATGGAATCATCCCTGAGGTCATATTCTTACTAGTCTTGGAGAAGTCTTAAGATAAATGCTTTTTGTCAGACACAGACTACTTTTTGAGTCTGAAAGGTCTTTTCTGGAGAGATATCAGCATGTCAAAATGTAAAGAAATATAAGGTACAGCTTCATTTCAAAATTTGCAGTACCCTTTCTTGGGCTCTCTAGAATAATCCATTTAAAGAATGTCAAATCACAATGTCTAATTCCTGTAATATTTTGATAACAGTTAAGTCCACACCCTTCACAAAACTATATATACACAAAGTATCAGGAGATGGTGCTGGCCAGTCAAGGTCTGGGAAGTGTGGACTGAGGAACCGTTGGTACCGCCTGTGGACAGAGGGGGGCAGCAGAGAGCTGCTGGAGATGTGTTCATCACGCAGCACCCAGGGGTCAAGTGGTTCTGGTCAATTTCCAGACATGGACAGGAAGATTCAGGCCCAGGGTCAGTAAATCAGCTGCAGAATTAGCCCTGCTGTGATCTCAGGCTAAGATCCACAACAGGGCCCTGCATTTTCTTCACTGTGGCCAGAGAACTTTATAAACCTGATCTGATCATGTCATTGTCCCTGCTAAAAAGGCACGGCTCTCCATTGCTGGAAACACTGGTTCACACACCTCAGTATGCATCAGTTTCACTTGGAGGGCTTGTAAAACACAGGTCAGTGGGGTCATGCCAGAGTTTCTGGTGGTTAGGTCTTGGGAGGACCTAAAAATTTGCATTTCCACCATGTTTCCATGTTTCCAGCTGATGCTGCTGCTTTCAACTGGTCCAAGGTCCAAATCTGGTAAACCACTAGTTTAGGGCATACTTAAGCCTTTTCTTCTCCAGCTTCTCTCCACATCACTCACTCCTACTTGCATCTTCACACTCTCTGCTCTTCTGGCGACTTCCTTCAGCTCCCAACCAAGCCATGTTCTTCCACAGCTCCTGGCCTCTTCGTATTTGCCCTCTGTGCAGTTACTGTCCTCGCCCATCTCTTCACCTGGGTTTATGCTGATTTACCTTTATGTGCCAAGTTAGAAGCCTCCCTTCTATGTACTTTCATCATGCTTTGTACTTCCTTTTCTACATTGCGTTGTAAATAACTGCCATGTGTTTGTGCCCCAACTAGTCTATCAGCTTCACCATGAACAGCAGCTCATAACTATACATGCCACTTACACGATCCCTAATCTCATCTAGATTCTTGAAGCTGCACAATAATCATGCTACATTTCTCTGATCATCTCCTTTTTCCGTCCTCAAAAACTATTTCAAACAATCTTCACTTCCCTTGAATATCTAACCTTCACGCCTCCTCTATCACACTAAACAGATGGCCTTGCCTACTCCTTCACAGAGAAAATAGAAGCCACCAGACAGAAACCTCTCAGCTTCCCGCCACCAACCTACAAACCCACCAGCATCTGTACCCACCCCATCCCCCTGAACTCCTGTTACAATGGAAGAGTTACTTATACTTCTTAAGACGGTCTAATGCAAACCTTGCATTCCAGTTATGGTCCCACCCCTACCAGCCCCATCCTGGTTACTCAAAAACCCACAATGATCAGCAATACCCTCTTCATGGATCTTCTACTGTCTCTCCCTTTATTGTCTCCATTATTTTACAAACATGTTCAAGTTTCTCTTCCATAAATAACCATCCCCTCTAGGCTTCATGTCACCCTGTAATTATCCTTTTATTTGTCCTATTTCCTACCCACCCAAATATA
>RJWT010042024.1:0-12231 GCA_004365215.1 Cuniculus paca
AAAGTTCAAGTCAAGCCCAGGCAACTTAGCAAGACTCTGTCTCAAAATAAAAAGGCTTGAACATGGAGTTCAGTGATAGAGTGTTTGCCTAGCAAAAGCAATGCCAAGTTTAATTCTCAGAGAAAGAAAGAAAGAAAGACAGACAGACAGAGATGGAAGGAGGGAAAAGAAGGAAGGAAGAGGGCAGGGAGAAAAGCAAGCAAGTTCACTCACAAGTCAGTGCTTAAAACTACAAGTTAAGGGGCAGGGGATATAGCTCAGTGGCAAAGCACCTGCCTGGTACAGTGCCTACCTAGCAAGCATGAGGCCCTGAGTTCGATTCCCAGTACCAACCCCCCCCCCCAAAAAAAAACTACAAGTTGAAAGACACAGGCCAGAGGGTGCCAATCTCAAGAGGCTCCCACCCCCTGGTCATCCCATCCAGGAGTCTGCACAAAATGAAACATTTAGGAATCCCCACAACTGTGAGATGTCCCATATTTTCTTTTGTTAAAATTCTGACCAGTAGAAACTCCTATCGGTTCCCTCTGGATTTTTGTGTGTATCCAGGAGCTTCCGCAGTGGGAGCCAATAAGCTGTCTTTGAGATGTGGCAAGGTGAGGGTGGTGAGCCATCTTTGTAAGTCAGGAAAGGCAAATGGAAGGAGATATTGACCTCCTATCAGGAAGAAGATAACGTAACATCTAGCTCATAACATCTAGCTGGGACTATTCAACTTCTACAAATGTTTCAGTGATGGCCAGTTCACTACCTCACAAGATGGACCAGCATGGATGGTTGGTTGTTTTATTTTGAGACAGGGTCTTGCTATGCAGCTCAGGTTGGTCTTAAACTCACTGCATTACCCAGACTGGCAGTGAACTCACAATCTTCCTGCCTCAGCTTCCCCAGTGCTGCAATTACAGGTGTGTGACACTATGCTCAGCCACTAGTCTGGTTTTGGACAAGTCTATATAGTTTTAACATGAGAAGGTAAAGCTTTTTTGGAAAAGAAAGAATATCCTAAAGGGAAATTTTAAGAAAATCTACAAGAATTTCAAAGGAAAACATCTGAGGAAAAATACATTAAACTTGGGCAGTTGACAGCTCAGCTTCCCAGCACCTTGAGGGGTCAGGATGAAGGACACTAACATGGACAGGCAGACACACAGATGGCTTTGCTGACACATGCAGGCGGACATGTAGACAGACGTGCTAATGTGGACAGGTAGACACTTACATGTGCTAATGTAGATAGGTAGACAAATGTGCTGACGCTGAGGACATGGATGAACATGATGCACACAGACAGGCAGGTGCACAAATGGCACTGAAACAGACAGGCACAAGTGGTCAGACATGAGAATGTGGGCAGGTGCTGGACAGGTGGTGCTCACACGACACGTAGGTATGTGGACGTGCTAATGTGGACAGGCAGAAGTGGACAAATGTGGTAATGTACGCAGGCAGGCCCATGGACACCACATTAACATGGAGAGGCAGGTGCCAGGCATGCATCCTTGAAGTGAAGAAATCCCCCGTACAATTTAGTTGATAATAATAAAAAAATAGAGATACAGAAGATACCTACACAAGCCAAGACTGGAAAAATAAGATTATACTATGCCTCCAAAGACAAAAGGCTCATAGACATGAGTCTGCGTCATGATCTCCCTTTTATTCCTCATAGCTTAAAGTCCTAGGTGCAGAACCGTCGACCATCCCACTCATAAAATGAAATCATTCCTGGTGATGAATGCCAGATGGCCTAGCTGTACCTCTGCACACAAAAGCAACAGGCCCTCACTTCTCGCCCCACCCTTTGCCGTTAGTACTGCTGTGCTTCAGGTCACAAACACAGAAAGCGCATAGAGAAGAGCCTACCAGAATCTTCTCAGTGTTGAGGGAAAGCAAGGAGTCACAGGGTGGTGATCCTTTGGGTTCGCAGTCTGACTCGTGGAAGTTCAAAAACGACGACTCTGAAAAGCAAACATGCTGTTATCCTCCTTACTTTAGATTTATGCCCTTGAGTGCCTAACTGTGAAACTGAAAATTTAGAATCCACATAACCAAAATAGAGACAAATATTAAAAAAAAAATCTAAAAGAGGTGCCTATCTTCCACCTCTGCAGTGTGTAACACTGTACAGCTTGTGGGTGTTTTGCACATTCACAAGTGATGGTCCTCAGTCACTCTGGACACAGCAAAGCTTCCTGATGGTGAAAAGAGATTACAGCCAGGTGTGGTGGAAGATGCCTGTAATTCTAGCACTCGGGAGGTTGAGGCAGCAGGATAGTACTACAGTGAATTCAAGGCCAGTGTGAACTCCATAGCAAGACTGTTTCAAAAAGCAGGATGTGGGGGGGGTAGACACCCCACAACAGGAGACAGGATGGATTCTGACAGCATCAGGGGGATGGGACTACATAGGTTATGATTTTTCTGCAAGTCGCAAAGCAGAAATAGCACTAGTTCATACTTGTCTCATTGCACAGATGGAATTAGGAGTAGCTGAGCTCCTCCAGTTAGATCCCTATGCAGCAGTATCTACACTTTAGGTTTAAAATAAATAAATAAATAATATATATATATATATACATCTCATACATGGGCGAACATGCTAAGCAGGGAGACCTCATATTAGAAGACAGTCTTCTAATATCCAGAGAATATAAACAAGGAAAAGAACCAGTTTAAAGCCGGGCGTGGTGGCTCACACCTGTAATCCCAGCACTCGGGAGGCTGAGACAGGGGGATCATTGTGAGTTCGAGACCAGCCTAGGCTACAAAGTGAGTTCAAGGCCAGCCTGAAAGGCATACTGAGACCCTGTCTCAAAAACACAAGGGCCAGGGATCTAGCTCAGCGGCCTAAGCACCTGCCTGGCAAGCACAAGGTCGTGAGTTCAATCCCCGGTGCCGCAAAAAAAAAAAAAAAAAAAAAAAAAAAAACCAGTTTAAATGAGTAAAGGACCTAATCGGCAGTTCTCCAAAGATACACAAATGGTCAATGAACACATGAAATGATTCTCAGTACCTTTGTTAATTACAAAAAAGAAATGCAAATCAAACCAAAATGAAACCCTCCTCACACTACAATGCCTACTAAAAACCAGAAAATACTGTTGGCAAGGATGTAGAGAAATAGAGAACTCTGCACACTGCTTGTAAGAAAGTAAAATGGAGGAGGGGAAGGAGAGGAAGGCACGTGGAAGTAAAAAGAATTAAGATGTGTCATATACACACACCATCACCCCATAATCAATGCAATCACTGTGCACTGTCAACATAAATTTGGTTTTTTGAGACAAGGTCTCGCTGTGTAGTCCAGGCTGACATTCTGAGTGCTGGGATTACAGGTCACCACCACCACGCATGGCCATATAAAAATTTTTTAAAAAGATACACTAGAGCTGGGGCTACTAGTGTACTTCAGGGACAGAGCACATGTGTGAGAACCTGGCTTTAATCCCTGACAGAGATAAAAATAAATAAATAAATAAATAAACAAATACACCAAGAGTGGAGTTAAAAAAAGAAAATGGTGTACCCACTGTGGAAAACAGATTGGCAATTTACCAAAAAGTTTAACATAAGTGGTACACGCCTATAATTACAGCACTCTGAAAGATTAAGGCAGGAAAATCACGAATTTGTGTCCCACCTGGCAATTCGACAACATCCTGACTCAAAACAAAAAATAAAAAAAGGGCTGGGGATGTGGCTCGGTGTGAAGGTCCTGGGTTCAATCCCCAGTACTACAGAAAAAGAAAAAGTTAAACCCAGAGCCCTCCCATGACCCACCAATTCCATTCCTATATGGCATGCAGTATACAGATACTGCTCGTTTAATCGCCTATTTGACAGCTGCTCAGACTTACAACTGAGGTGTGCTATTTGGACTTATGACCTGTCTGTTTTTTTATACAGTTCTATATATATACATTTTGTTTATAGAGGCTCAATGTCTTTCTTTTGTATAGTACATGTTGTTTATGCAGTACAATAATTTTTGTTGATGGTACTATAGTTTTATGTTCTATTATACATTACAGTATTGCATGTAAGAATTATGCAAATAAAAGCAGTCACCAAATTGGAGTTTCCTTTGGCCACTTCTTTGTTCTGGATATTGTAATGTACATATTATATACAGTTTCTCATTTAGTGACCAATTCAGTAACAACCCAGTCACAAGAATACTCAGTAATTAAACAAGAAATATCTGCACCTACAGACGGGGACTTAGTACTGTACACACATGTTCAGAGCAGCACTATTTACAATAGCCAAAAGGTAGAAACAATTGAAATGTTCATCAACAGATGGATGGATAAACAAATTGTGGTATTCAGTCATAAAAATGAAGAACTAATACACATTACAGCGTGGACAAACCCTGCAAATATTAGGATAAAAGAAAGAAGCCAGGCACAAAGGAACACACGATACACAATTCACTTATATGAAATGCCCAAATTTGTAGAGAAAAAATGTGTATTAGTGGCTACCAGGGGCTGAGAAACTAGGAAGAAACTGTTCAATGGGGAAGGGGGTCTATCTTGGAGTACAGAAATGTTTTGAAGTAGTTGTACAACACTGCAGATGCATTATATGCCACTCAACTGTTTACTTTAAAGTGGTTTTTATGAGACCCACACCTAAAAAAAAAAAAAAAAAAAAGACACGGGCCGGAGGTGTAGCTCAGTGGCACAGTGCCTGCCTGGCAAGCACAAGGTCCTGAGTTCAATTGGCAGTACCAAAAAAAATAAAAGAAAATAAAAAAAGAAAGGAGTACCCCACCTCAATAAATTAAGGAGATATGTTCTCATTCAGCAGTCATTACAAGGCATCAAATTATGTCCAAAGTACCATCTGAGGGAGACAGCAAACTATAAGGTAGTATCAAAATCAACCTATGTATCAAAATCAACCTATGTATCAAAATCAACCTATGTATCAAAATCAACCTATGTCTTTGAGGAACTTAAAACTTACAGTATCTAGATGCTCACATATACTTAAACCACAAGAAACAGTACTATATACCTATATACACCTAAGCAGCCCTAGGATGCTGAGCAATGACCAGAGCTGGAATGGTAAATTTTCCAAGGCACAAGGACTGATAAAGATGTATGGATTTAGACTGGGTTGCATAAAAAGCACTGTACCAAAAGAATGAAGTTAAGTTGTAACCCAGGGTAAAAAAGGAGAGCCTCTACTGTAAAATACAAAGCATAAGGCTGGAAGGTGAGCTGTCAGCCTTGAACCCCATTCCTTCCACTCCAGCAGCCCCTTCACTGTGCAGAATCTGTTTTGATTTCAATAAATATACACCCTCCCAATTTTAACTGGCTGCACAGCGCTGCACAGTATGGAACCTAACTAGGGCTTTGCACAGGCTAGAATGTGCTCTAACACAGATCTATCCACTCCACCCCACACTCTGTACTGGAGACTGAACTCAGGGAGCACTGAGCTACATTTTCAGATCTTTTAGATTTATTCTGAGGCAGGATCTCACTAACTTGCTCAGGCTGGCCCCAAATTTGGGTCCCCTGCCTCAGCTTCCCAAATAGGTGGGATTACAGGTATATGCCACCACACCCAGCCCAATATTGTGTTGTTTGTTTGTTTTTTGAGACAGGGTCTCCCAATGTAGTTTGAGCTGGCCTTGAACTCACTATGTAGCCCAGGGTGGCCTTGAACTCACAGTGATCATCCTGCCTCAGCCTCCCACGTGCTGGAATTATAAGCATGCACTACTACGCCTGGCCCCATAAGGTTTTATCATTATCCATGATCTGTATTTTTGCAAATTTACCCAATAAGGATAAATTCTTTTAAAATTTTTATTAGTACGTTTGCAGCACATGTTTACATTTTTTGTGTGTAGTTGGCACACATACATAACACATTTTAATTGGTTTTTCATTCCCTTTCTCCTCTCCCTCTCCGCTTCCTCCATCCCAATTAGGATAAATTCTAACAAATACAACGTCTGAGCTAAACAACATGAACAATTTTAACCCTTTCCATATAAGGCGTACCATTCCCTTTCTAGTGTGTAGTAACAATAGCATTCCCATTATTGGTTAGTTTGCATTTCTCTCCACTTAGAATACTAATACTCTTTTATCTTTTCCAATCTGAAAATACTACTAGTAGAGCAAATTCTGGGTTTATCAATCACTTGTATCTCGTTTTGCTGTTTTCAAGTTATCTGACTATCCCAATAGAAGACATCAAGAATAACTCCTAATCACCTCTTTCACAATGTCCCAGCACCACTGCTTAAATTACCAATTTGACTGTCATCTTTATAATACATGATAGTGACTGGTATCTGTTTCAATTTATTCTTTTCTGTAAAGGAATCTTGAACATTACTTAAATCTCACTTCTGCAATTGTTCTGGGTGGCAGTCCAATCTCTATTTGAACATTTAGTTTGTTTATTTATTTATTTATTTATTTATTCATTCATTCATTTGGTGGCACCAGGGACTGAACTCACAACCTTGTGCTTGCCAGGCAGGTCCTTAGGCTGCTGAGCTAGATCCCCAGCCCTTGTCTTTTTGAGACAGGGTCTCACCATGCCATTCAGGCTGGCCTGGAGCTCACTTTGTAGCCCAGGCTGGTCTCGAACTCACAGTGATCCTCCTGTCTCAGTCTCCTGAGTGCTGGGATTACAGGCGTGAGCCACCACGCCTGGCTACCTTGAACATTTACTTTAAATATATACTTTTTCCACAAAAGCTATTCACCATTTGTATAAATACTCTTTTTCCAGTAGTCATTTTAAGGTTGCAGAACAAAATTTCCCTCTATTGTATTAAAATTACACTAAAATTATAGATTAATGGGGAGGATATTTTACTTCTCTACAAAATTCAATCTATTCAAGTTTTTTATTAACCTATATAAAGTTTTATAATTTTTATGTAGAATTAACATGTATATTTGCTGTACTTTTCAAAAAGTTGTTGAGTATCACTGATTCAACAAATTTGGCTTGGCAACTACAATGTTCAAGGTACCTTCTTAACTCAATAGTCAGCAAAAACCAAAAATGGCCTGTCTTGCATACAGCATTCAGAGCCACACACAGAATGCAAGCTAACAGCAGTGTGAGACACAAACATAGAAGGGTTGGGCTAGGGACAGCCTCCTGAGGATATAAGTAACATCAACTGATACACACAGGTACCTCATACAGCCACCCTTTGGACTCCGAAGACAAGGAAAATGAGGCAGAGGGACTCTGAGTCATTTGCCCAAAGTCATACTCTGGCAATTGCAGTGGGGAGGGAGTCTGCATCTGGAGTTAGTGCTCTTAACTATACACAAATGAGTGGGTCTGAAGAAAGCTGAGGATTAACAGATGAAGACCCACAGAAGGCTCAGCCCAGAAAACGGTCCAGCAGAAAAAGCAGCATCTAACCAGCCAGAGCTGACTATTCATCTGTCCACATTACTGAGCTCTTGACAGCTCTATTATCGTCTCCATTTACTTGGCTCATAACTGTCACCTGCATCTAACTTTATCAAGGTCTTTGTAATATTTACACTCACTGAGTATCTTACTGTATTGGAGAAAATATCCTAAATAAATAAATAAATAAACCCTCTAAAGTACTGTACCAATGATAACAGGAACCTGGCCTTTTCCTGAACTATTTTTTATTTAATTACCCAGAACCCCCTTAACTTTTGACAATAAAATCTTTTCATTTAATGCTTATCAACATCCAGTGGAAAGCTAATTTAAACAATGTATACTTAACAGGAAACTAAAACATCAATAAAACATTAAATTTTTAATATGCAATGAGTGTGTAGAATAAACATCAACATTTTCAACATCAATTGTTTACTGCTTATAAGGTCTAAAATAACAAAAGAAATAAATTCCTATGTGAACTACAATGAAAATACAAACACAACTCTGCCACAGAAATAATCTTCGCTTCAATTACAACACCCAAGGCAGTCTTTGCATGACAACTGCATGTTCCGTGCACAAGTCTCACTCACACTGACAGCACGCGTGCTTAGCTTTCCTTTCCTGTGTGGCAGGCCACACTTGTCACCTCTCCCATCTCTCTCTTTTGTCAGGAGCTTCCTATTGTATTTTACAATGTCCACTTAGCAGGAAAACGAAATGTCACTATTAAACGCATAATGGGTGTTTAGAATAAACAACATTTTCCAAATAGCAGCCAAATTGTTGGATTTTTTTTCTTTCTTGGCAGGTCTTTTAGTAGTCATAACATAGGCAATTTTGAAGGTCACCAAATCTCAGGAGAGTCATTTTTATTCTAAAAATCTCAACACCACATCTGTCACTTCTCCATAAATCCTTTAGATTCTGATGATTAGAATGATAAAGTCCTGCTATGAAAGCTGTTTTAGTTCAACAGTGAGGTGTCATGATAAATATATTTTTGACTTTTACTACTGATACATACAGAAAGTCTTCTTGTATTTCATTACTAGTGTATTTCAAAACATCTTGTAGCATATCATCCATTACAAACAATCTGCAACACTGAATCGAAGTGTTAGCATTCCACCCCATAGGTTTCACAGCTGGCAGGAACCTAGTAACATTTCCTGACCTAGTACTCACATTGGATCATTCAGGTATACCTGACCATTTTGTAGCATTTTGACTAGTCAAATACTTATGTACATTACTGTTTTCATCCTCATCTGAATCAAGGCCTTCATTTTGTACTTCTCCATCTGTCATCTCTGTCATATCTTTTTTTTGGGGGGGGCACCGGGTATTGAACTCATGACCTTGCGCTTACCAGGCAGGTGCTTAGGCCACTGAGCTAAATCCCCCGCCCTTCTCTGTCATATCTTGCTAAGTGCTTTAGCTTACACGATTCAAGTCATCATCAGTAGCAGAGTCACCTGATGATTCACGTTCAACCTCCTCCCAAAGTTGTAAAAGTGAATTTTCATGCAACATTGTACTAAATTTGGCTAATTGACAAGAAAAATCAAAAGAAAATATTTAATAAAAATATAAATACACAAAAGTCTAACTTGGCACATGAGTAAAACTCACCCATCTATACTTTGACACATGTGTATACACCTTGTTTGTCGTATCAAGTGGGTGAACACAAAGATTGCTTTCTCTATTCCCCCAGCACAGTTACTGAGATGCACTGCTTGCTACTGTTACGCTAAAGTACATATTTTCATTAGAAAAGGATGGTATGGGCATCTGCCACCCAGTAAGAGGAACTGAGGGTTGCTAACAAATGTTTAATTAAGGTCACAAAATGGGGAGGGAAAAAAGATCACAAAATGAAGATCCAGCAAAACTACTGTAAAACAACTTAAAAAAAGAAACTTTCCACTGAGAATTTCAAAGTAATCATATAATTAATACATTACAAGAACCCACAAAAGCCATCCTGAAGTAACAGAAATTTTTAAGCAATGCTTTAATGTAATCTAATCAAAGCTACAGTAACCTACACACAAGTATGAACACATGTGACGAATGTGTAAATCTAAATGAAAGGCATGAACAGAGACACAGAGGCAAACTGACATGATGCCAAACCAGGAGCAGGCAGACAGAGATAAGCCAGGCACCTAGGGAATGGAGATTGAAGATGCAGCACATGCTCAAAGAAGCACAGACTCTTAAAGGCTACAAACCTTCCCACGAACCCACCCACGGTATCAGACAGGAACTCAACTGGGAATGCTGTGGCACTTCCAGGCAGTGACAGGGATGATTAGTGACAAAAGACCAGACAGACAGGTGAAAGCAGCAAGAGAAGCTAACTGGCCTTTGTTTGCGAAGAAAGCACTGGGCAGAGGACAGAACTCTGGATGGAGGCCTCCTGAACATCCAGGAAGGAATGTGGCATGTGTGCAGTGGGTGTTCACTGCCCTGTGCTGGACTCTGACTCGGAGATAACCAGATAAAATACTGTCCAAACCAGACTAGGGTCAGCATGGAGCCAGACTTCTTTAACAAGCTCAAAAACAGGTAACTATTGCTTTGTTCCATTTATGAACATTTACGGATCTGCATACTCCTCCTGTGCATACATTTCTCTGTATGTGTCATATTTTAAGTAAAACAGAGAACAGAAGGAAAATGTTGGAAAGCATCACCCAAACAATACTAAAATCCTGCCTCTTCAAGAAATTTTGGCCAGGTATTGAAAGGGAAAAACTGTACAGGAGAAATTCTTTTTAAAACTTTATTTTTTGAAACTGCCTAGCTGTATAACTGCTTCGTGGCTTTGTAATTACCTTCTTGACCCCTGTAGCCACAAGAGCGTAACCGAATATGCAGGATGCCTGATTGTACCAAGCTTCAAGGCCATTAATTTAGCCTTGTAACTGATGATCTCACCCTGAGAACTAATCAGAAGAACTGCCAGACTGGTCTGTCTTGCCTTTTTTTTTTTCCCTGCAGCACTGGGGATTGAACTCACAACCTTGTGCTTGCCAGGCAGGCGCTTAGGCCACTGAGCTAGATCTCCGGCCCTTGTCTTGCCTTTCTACTTCCTGCTTGTGCATTATATAAAAGCCCTAGCCCACCAGAGATTGGGGCCTGATATTTTGGGAGTGATCCCAATCAATGCCTATTGACATAAAATAAATCTGCCTCCAAATCCTGGGTATTGTTTTGGTGTTTCTGTTTACTGTAGCAGTATGGTGGTGCATGCCTGTAATCCCAAGTACTCGAGATGCTGAGGTATGAGAATTGCCCTGAGTTCAAAGTCAGCCTGGACTGAGTTCAAGGTAAGCCTAAACTGCATAGTGAAACCCTGTCTCAAAAAAACAAAAAACAAAAAACAAAAAATCAACCCATATCACATGTCTGGTGGTGCCTATGCTTTCTCAAAGGTAACATAATTCTTAGTGACACAGATATTTGTGACAACTGAACGGGTCTACAAATACCACACAGGCCAGCTTCTCATAGGGCTTGCACTTCGAATGCTACTCCTAACTAAACCAGGCCAGTTTCTCAAAGATGCTGTTTAGTCTCCAGAGTGGTGCCAGTGGACAGCTCTCTCCTCCCTCAGGCCTCAGTCTCTTACCTGGGAACTGCCACCAGTCAGCCCTGAAGAAGTCTAGAGAGACCCTCATAAAACCATAGAAGGTCGCACACCAAAAACCAGCCCAGGGAAAAGACAGGGCACATACTCTAGCAGAAAGGGTTCTTACAGCCTTTCCACAGAACACAAAACTTGGTTAACTTCCTCCCCAAACCAAAAAAGGAAACAGTTCTCAGCACACAAATTTTCTTCTATTTATGACCCACTGCCTCCAGGCACAGAAACTTCTGTGTGCTGTGAGCAAGATCAACTTCCTGTATTTAAGTGGCCCACTCCTCACTAACCAAGATGCCATTCACAGCAGCAATCTATGCCTCGCTGCTTACTTTTCCGGTCAAAATTAGACAGTAAATGCTCTTTCTCGTCCCACAAAAAAAATTTTAAGAAAATAATCTCGATTCTGAAATTATTCATTTTAATGAACTAAAGAAAATTACTTAAGGCTGTAAATTAATCACTCAAGTTGATTAAGGCATTCAACACAGATCCAGGTAAATCACCACTGGGATGTAGGTGGCTATTTGAAAACTACCCTGGGCTGGGGCTTTAGCTCAGCAGCTCAAGGGCTTACCTGGTAAGGTTGTGAGTTCGATCCTCGGTACCCCCCCCCAAAAAAGGAAAGAAAGCTACCCTAAAGGCATCAACTACTAGACTGTCACCTTGGAGCAGCCAAAAGACTGCTAGTTAAAAAAAAAAAAATCACGCAACTCACTCTTCTGATTATCAGCACATTTTCAAAACAAAAGTATTTTTAAACAATTACGTCTTCCTGCCAGGTGGCTTGAACTACAGTGGTACATGCATGATTGTCCCATCAGGCGGCTTTTATCACTGATGGATGAATGGATCTAACCATTCACAGGTCTTTTTACTAACAAAAATAAAAAGTCACCCAGCGGGATAGTCATACATGGACCACTGGTGATTCAAGTCATCCGGCAGAAAGACATACAAATTACAACCCTGAGGTAAATGTGTTAATGTTAGTAAGAAATTATATTAATATGCAAACATTACTGGAGATATACAAATAGGAGGTCAGATTTGAATCTAGACTCCATTGCTTACAGTTCAACCTTGCTTAATTTCTCTGCTCTAGTTTCCTCTTGGGTAAATGGGGACAAACGGTACCATCAGCATTGAGAGAA
>RJWT010042025.1:0-12202 GCA_004365215.1 Cuniculus paca
TTGTTATTCTGCCTAACACAGAAAGGACAAATGTACGTGTATAGGCTGATACATGACTAGAACTACTCCTAAAGAGTTTACAAGAACTGGGGCTGGGGATTTAGCTCAGTGGCCTAAGTGCCTGCCTGGCAAGTGCGAGGTCATGATTTCAACCCCTGGTACCACAAAAAAAAAAAAAAAAAAAGTTTACAAGAACAAGGTGATGGTATAACAGCTACTATAAAGATAATGAGACATTATGGTAGCCACTGCTGATTTATTGAAATACAATAATTCTTCTATTCTTTGATTTGATTGGTTTTAGTTGGTTCTCTATTATTCGATTGCAATATATGGGAAGGTATGGACAGCTATCTTGAAGAACACGAGAGACATTACGGTAGCCATTGATGATTCCTTACTGTCTGGCTTGAAACACTGTAATGCTTTCATTCATTTCTTTTGATTGGTGTTATACTATTCGGTTTTGTTTGAATTTATTGCGTGTGAAGGTATGAACAACTATTTTGAAGAAAACAAGAGACATGATGGTAGCCATTGATTTCCTGTTGTCTTGTTTTTGAAGTCCTACATTGCTTGCATTGTTCTATTCTGATCTTTGTTTTGTTCTGTTTTGTTTTGTTGTTTTATTCCTTTTAAAATAAAATTTAAAAAAGGATGAAAAAAATAAAATATAGAATGACCAAAATCGCATTTTTTGTTAATTTTTAATAAGATACTATTACAGGAAATATAAAAATGACAATTTTATCAAATTTATTCAACACAAGATCGACTGATTGAAATGACACCTGCCTGAGGGACACTCAGGATAATCAGTACTTAAACAAGTAACACTCAGGGTAAACTGTTAAGTTTAAGGCAGAAAGTCTTTTCAAGAAGCTTCAATCACTCCAAGTAAGTATACACACAAAAATACCAGAAATGTATAATAGTAAATAAGCACATAAGCATGGAACAAACAGATAAATAATTTAAAGTTGAAATTAACCAAAGAACTATTACTTGACATTTGTTAAAGTCTCTGGGGAAAAAAAAAAAAAAGGCACCGGGGCCAGGAATACAGCTCAGGGGCACAGCACCTTCCTGGCAAGCACAAGGTGCCCGGTTCGACTCCTGGCACCAAAAAAAAAAGTCTTGGAATTTCTTTTGTGTGCTTAGGTCCCATGATTCTTATTGTTAAACCACAATTTTAAAATGAATTGTGTTTTAAAGCAAATAAAACATTTTAAAATTCTGCTTTAGCAACAACAACAACAAAAAAATCACAGCTTTGATGAAAGGTTTTACCACTTCTACTTTAGATTATCAGTCTCAAATTAATTGGTTGCTTTAGGACTGCTCTGCTTCAATACTTCACATGGCAGCCAAAATGATGCTATATTTCATCATAACAGTCTCCTATTCAAAAAATTCTTCAGCAATCTCTATCAGTTGATGAATATGATGAAGAGCCCTCAGTATAGACAAAGTTATCGTGACCTAGCTCGAGATAGACCTGTCATCTAGAACCACTTCACTTAGGTAGACTATACCAAATTCACAGGTTAGAAAGCACTTTCTTCTCTTTCCTGCAACATTCTTACCCATCTAAACCAACTCTTACCTTTTTATAGTCTAGTTCCAGCTTTGCTCATGTTCTTTGTGTTCTCAACTCACCCAGCAGTACTTCTCATACATTTACTTGCCCAACTGGAATGTGAACTTACAAAATTCAGTAAATGTATCATTCATGTCTGTGAACCAGAGCCTAGCATTATGCCTGGTACTGTGAAGGTACTCAAATATTATTTTTTAAGTGAATTTCAAAAACATAGAACAGGTAATCCACT
Source organism: Cuniculus paca (assembly GCA_004365215.1). Classification (NCBI taxonomy): domain Eukaryota; kingdom Metazoa; phylum Chordata; class Mammalia; order Rodentia; family Cuniculidae; genus Cuniculus; species Cuniculus paca. The sequence continues at coordinate 1,833 of RJWT010042025.1, forward strand.
TATGCCTGTTTACATTTATCAGGAAAAAAAATGGTCTACATCAGTTTGTTTTTTAATGAGGAAGTGAGTACACAACTCTTGAAAGAACATTTCAGCCATAGCTATTCCGCATAAGTTTTCTCTAAACACATAGAAACTTGTGGGGGAAAAAAGACTCAGAAGGGACAAAGACATTCTCAGTTGATTTAAAAGCAAAACAAAATCAAAAACTAGAAATAGCTAAAGATACTCAAAATACTGGATACTTAGATAAATCTCTGTTTCAGTTAAAAATATTTAATAGGGAAGACTCAAAAATCTTAGAATGGTACATTCAGACTTAAAAATATAAGAGTAAGAGAAACATTCAAATCCAACTGATCAAAAATTTTATGACAAAGGGTAGTCCTCTATTGTGTGCTCACAATTTAACCCCCTTTGAGACCTTTGAATATTTCAATAGAAATATTTTTAGAAAGCACACACTTTGCTCACAACAGAGCATGAGGAACAAGAACCATGATACAGACACAAGTAAAGTAACTTCCCATTTCTGAAAAGTTTCATGTTATCTAACAAAAATTCTGAGATTAAGGACCACAAATAAAAAGGTCAGTATAAGATAAATGTTATTCATTTTTTAAACAACTTTTACACCATAGCTGAAAACTAGGAATCCAACAGCCATTGAGAATTTACTTAATCTGTATCAGACATGAAATAAAACAAATTTCTGGATCATTAAAGAAAAAAATGAGACACATACCCTGAAGTTCAAGTAATTTACACAGAGTTCCTGACTCATGTCTTTAAGGTACCTTATACTCTCTTACTTTTTTATTAATTTCTAAGAAGATTTAATAGCCCCTAGCATATAAGCAGTATAGAACTTGGCCCCAAAATTCATCCTTCCAACAAATATGAAGTGCCCACTGGTATGTGTCAGGTACTGTTTTTTTGGTGAAAGAATCAAAGTCCTTGCCTTCCTCATTCCTTCAGAAACCCTATGCATCAGAATCACTTAGGAAATTGTGTTTATAAAAGGGATTTCTGACAGTGGGGGACCTCAAATACTCTATGATGAATGTTATCACTATACAATTCCAACCTGTACCCATAAACTTTCAATAAAAAAAAAAAGTAAACAACACAAAGTATTTCTGAACTTCATTGTCAAGAAAGGCATCTGGAATGAGATCCACATTTTCAACAACTAACCGGGTTGTCTGCCCCAAGTTGTTCAGATACAAGGTGCTCTATGACCACATTAATGATAATGACTGGAGAGCCTCTCTGGATTCAGGTGAAACCAATAGTTGATAGTTTTATAGGAAAGAGGGAATCTGGTCAGGAAGATTAATGTTTAGTATCACCTAAATGTGAAAATTACTGATACATAAAGTATCAATTACTTAGAAACCTGAGGTGGAACACTACTGCATTTCCAATACTGCAGTTCAGCCACACCAGCAAAGAGTGCTTAAGCCAAGGAGCACACAAAGCATCACAAGTGCAGTGGAACCAACAAAGAAAATTCCACCTCTTTTGGTCTACATCACAGAATGAAGCACAAGGATGCTACCAGGCCGAAATCAGTTGCTCATATGATGAGAGCATAACTTCCTGGATAATGGGAGAACAGAATCACAGGCCAGTGGGGTGCACTCACTGACAGGTGCAGTCAGACACATCAAAGCTCTCCACTCAGCTCCTCCTGAAACACAACTTTTGACACCTCTTTTGCTTTTTCTGTCACACATTATGACTGCAGCTATACTGGAAATATACAGATCTGAATATAGCTTCTGCAACTGCCTTATGGAGGCTTGCCCATTTCTCTGTGGATGAAGTCAATGATGTCTTACCATTTCCAGAGAAGAGACAAATATGGTTTTGATGACATCATTGGCAATAATCCTGAGCATCTTTAAACACAAGGTCACTTAACATAAGGTAGTCCACAATTTGGAAACATTCTTACATCAACACAGCACCTGCAAATTCACTGTCCTTGAGGCTGTTTCACCATTCTCAGGATTTCTGTAAAGATTTACCTTCTCTTCTCATCCATACCACTCAGCCTGAAATTACATCCTGACTCTAAATTTTATTTCTACCACATAAGGTGTGATTTTCAGTTGAGGGACTATTAATACTAATGAGGATATGAAAAAAGAATCTAGACAAATCTCTATTCTTTCCCTCCACTAATATAAAACTCTATTGGTTCCAGAAGCCTGAGCCACTAGCCAGCATCTTTGTCACTACAACTTCATTAAACCTTTCCTTCGTGGCATGTTGTTCCTCACCTCGGAGCCCACTCAACCTAACTCCTATGATAAAATTCTAGAAGTAGCCAGAATCTGACCTTACCCTGTTGTGTGATCAAATCATACATCAGTCCTCCAGAGGACTTCTCCTTGAATTATATGAAAACAATGTAATGGATAAGAAAGGATCTTTTATTTACATACTGCCCTTTCCACTGTCATTAGTAGTAAAATGCTTCACAAAAACTCAAAACAGACATGGACTTCTGGGAAAATGGTGGAGTGGTAAGCAATAACAACTTGGCTCCAAGATGTGGAATCTAGACACTAGAAAATAACAACTGGGGAAAGAAAAAAAAAAAAACCACAAAGAAGTAGATTCCCAGGAACCAGGAAAGATCTGACAGAAAACTGAAAATCTACAAAGGAATTAAAGAGAACTCAAAGCAAAAAAGAGAAGGGGTGACAGTATGCACTTTCTTCCTAGCTCCCGGTTCATGGCTCTGGAGAAAGACAAAATTTAAACTGGGGACACCAGAGGGCTTCAGGGAGAAACTCACAGGTGGAATGGACCAACAGGTGCTGTGAGCTATAGAGTGTGGGATTCTCATCCCATGTGAGTCCTTCAACAGGCAACTGGCTGGTGAGCAACTCCATTCTGAGCCCCTGCCATATCTCTGGAGAGTGCCTGTTCGAATGAGATTTCAGGGAAGGGTTGACTGAACCCAGGACTCTGAGCAATTGCAAAATGGCTTCACTAAAGGACTCCCAGTGTTACATTCCAACAGTGAAGAGAGGAGAAACAGCTACAGGAGACAGCCCTGGTCCGGAAGCCATGGTCAGGCTGGAAAGACACCTCTTGAGGGGTTTGGGATAGGGAACACAGGTCCAGTCCCCACAGCCAGAGGTCAGGATCAGCCTGAGTTGCTCTGGATTTGAAAGTCATGCCTAATTCTACTGCCTGCTGATGTCTGCATCCAGTATGGATATGAGGTCTCACTGCTTCTTTAACAGTGTGAGCAGGGACACACCTTGACGTAGACATTGCTTCAAAATCGTAGATCCTAGAAGAACACCAAACATTCAAAATCAGAGAAATTTCTTTCTCGTTTTTGTTTTGTGAGTGTGTGCATCATTTTTGGTTTAATTTTTTTTCTTCTTTTTTTTTTCTTTTCCTTTTATGGGGCTTGGGTAATTTTCCTTTGTCCTTTGTTGCTTTTATCTCTTTTTCTTATTTTTTCCTTATTTTTTCTTCTTCTCCCTTTAAATTTTGCCTCTAACTTTTTCTCTCTTATTTTTAATCCCCATATAATTCTGTTTTTCTTCTTATTTTATCTTTTATTTCTTGTCGATTTTTTCTCTTACCTCTACCTAATTCTATAAACACCCCTCTACTCCCGAACACGAACCTTTGTACCACTTCTCTCTTCTCCTTCTCATATCACATAGTTTTAAGGTTTCAAATTTTTCCGCTTGCATTCTCACATTCCCAAGTCTTATATCTTTAATAGCATAACACAATGCTTTATGACTCTCTGGATGGTTAACTCTGTAAAATTACTGTTGAATTCTTTTCTACCATTAGTGGAGATACAGCAGTTGCTTTTAATAGATATTAGCTGAAAATCAATACCTTGTTTGTGTTAATGTTTAACATTATTGTGGATTTTTTTTCTCTAGGGTTAAAGACGGTACATACTGTAATTGGTTCTTATATGTTAATATCCAGTTTGCTTGATATTACCAGGGTTGAAATATTGTTGCTATTTCTCTGTAAGCAACATTTAGATTACCTGTGCAACAATAACAATACAAAGGTAAATTCCCAGAGAACTCAGTATTGGACTGATTACATGCACTGCATCCTCCCTTCCCGAACTAACCAAAGTAATTATATCTTTGGGCTGAAGTAAAGGACTATAGTTAGCCATGCCCAAAGTACATCACTGAAAAGCAACTAAAGGGCTCTCTATACCAGCAAAAAGCCTTTAGACCGTAAGCATCCACAAACCTCAGCACAAAACGAACACAATTCTCAATAGAAATACCAATAGTCTTCCTCACAGAACTAGAAAGAGCAATCCTATAGTTCATATGGAACCAGAAAAAAACTAGAATAACAAAAGCAACTCTGAGTAACAAGGGTAAGGCAAAGGATATCAAGCTACACTATAAAGCTACAGTGAAAAAACAGCATGGTTTCCCATAAAAACAGTATAGGAAAACAAAACAGACTTGTGGATGAATGGAAAAGATCAGAATAAATAACTCTGGGCATACTTTACCTTTGACAAAAGAGCCCAAATACTTTCTCTGGTGGAAAGACAGCCTTTTTAACAAACAGTGCTAGGAAAACTGACTTTTCATATGCCAAAGATTGAACCTAGACCCAGACTGCTCACCAAGCACTAAACTAAAATCAAAATGGATCAAAGATGTAAATATTAAAACAGAAACACTTAATCTTCTGGAAGACACAATAGGTAAAACTCTTGAAGACATAGACATAGGCAAAGACTTTCTAATCAGAACCCCAGGTGAACAAGAAACAATACCAAGAATCAACAAATGGGATCACATCAAATTAAAAAGCTTTTGCATAGCCAAAGACACCACCAACAAAGTAAAGATACAACCTACAGAATGTGAAAAAAAAATTTCCAGCTATTCCTCAATGGACCCATACCTGAAATATGTAATATGTAAAGAACTCAAAAAACTTTAAGACTCCTGAAATTTAAAGACCTGATGAAAAAGGGGCATCCGAAATGAACAGACACTGCTCAGATGAAGTAGAAATGGCCAATAAATACATGAAAAAGTGTTCAACATCACAGTCCATTTGAGAAATGCAAATTAAAACAACACTGAGATTCTATTTCACTCTAGAAAGAATGGTCATCTTTAAGAAATTGAACAGTAATAAATGCTGGAGAGGCTACAGGGAAAAAGGAATACTACTTTATTGTTCATGAGAGTATAAATTCATATAACCACTGTGGAAACCAATAAGGCAATTCCTCAAAAACTAAAATGAGAAATTCCATTTGTCACAACTATTTCCCTTTTAGCCATCTTCCTGAAAGAGTCAAAAACACATTACAGTGATACAGTACATGCACACTCATGTTTACAGAAGCACAATTCATGACAGATAAATCTTAGGAGCAGTTTATGTACCCATTAATAGATGAATGGTTAAAGAAAATGTAGTAGTTAAATACAATGGAGTACTACTTGGCCATAAAAAAGGAAAACATGAGTCATTTGTAGCAAAATGGGTGCACCTTGAGGTCATCAAGATGGTAAGTGAAGTAAATCAGACACACAAGCTTAAATATCACGTAGTTTTTCTTATATGAGAAACCCAATATATAAAGTGCAAACTAAAAGATAATCAATAGGAAAAAAGAAGAAAAAGGGTTATTCTAATCCAGCATGGCCAATGTACCTTGATTTTAGTACAACTGTCCTGTGTACTTTATATGTTTCTGACCTGTTAGTCTAGCTGCTAGTCTGTGTTTATGATAATTAACTTGATAAGGACTTATAATCTGATGCTAACAAAACATTTTTAAAAAATTAAAAAACGGATGTAAGGGAAGAGAAAAAAAAAGATGTATTATGTACATGTGCCAATTCCCCATAATGAAGGGAATCAGTATGTACTGCATATAGGTAATAATAAAAATTTGAAAAACAGGCTTATGTGTGTTTCAGGGTAAACGTCTTAGGGACAAAAGGCACTTCAGTCAAAATGTACCTTTCTGGATATGACTTCAGGTAAGTAAATTGAAGGGGCAGACCAGCTGATGTGATATCTTGCCAGATCAGATCCTAAAACTGTAGGATGTGCGGGAAAAAGGCAGATGAACTCTGAGGCTTTTGTTCATGAAAAGAATTAATACTACCTAGAAACCCAACTCAGAATCAAAACTAATATCAAGGAATTATAACAAAACAGGAAAAAGTATCCACAGTCCCTCATTTCAAAGATAGAGTCTGCCTTCGGCCAATCTTCTATTCCTGGAGACTTTGCCGTTTCAGCCAATACCTTGGCCCTTAATTACAGCATAGAATTTATACTCACACTCTTATGCAGGGTCTGCTTATGCCATGAGGGTCCTCTACAGAAACCCAGAGACATGTTTCTCAGAAATATAGCTATACATGGTAAGTTCTATAGTTCTCTTCACTTAATGTTATACTGCAGATACATTATGGATTACACTGACTTTTGTGCACTGGCCTAGAGCCCCACCTAACAAGTCCAATTCTGCTTCTGCAGGGAAAAAAAGATTTTCACATCAATGATTCACAAACAACCATCTGGAAAACTGTCCACTCATCAATGGTGACTGCCAGCAGTAGAGTGGCACTTTTGTATTTCTTTAATGACCATTAAGAGGATGTAAAACAGGTGGTCCTGGCAATATTTCTGGGCTTCAAATTAAAAGGTAACTGGAAGCTACAATTTTAAGGCAGTCAAACAGCATGTATTTTAGTTCAAACATCTGGCATTTGAATAATTTCAAAGCTTTGGAGAAAATTTAGGAGAAGGAAAGAAAGGTAACAGACATGTTTATAAAGCTCTGATGCTTTGCAATCTTAGACTCTTGACACCACTCTTCGCTGTAATGCCTGCCCTCTACTGTAATTATGTATCTACCTTAAAGCTGTTTTATTTCTTGTCCCCCTTTTAAAGCCCCCTCAGTGAGAACATAACTGCAGTTTAATCATAGGTTATAGAGGACATCATTATGTCCATGCTGTCTACTACATACCTGTCACTGGTAACTGTTCTCTTCTCCCCAGTCTTCTAGCCACCTCATGACCTTCAGATTCTAAATGTTTGTAACTCTTCACAAGAATCAACACTCTGAATCTTTTGCTATGAACAATATTCTAGCCACTTTTGACAAAAAAAATAGATGACTACATGTTTAATTATGTTCCACTGGAAAGCCCTACTAAAATGATAGTGAATAAATAAAAGGAAATAAGCACCAGGCATGGTGGCACACACCTGTAATCTCAGCACTCAGGAGGCTGAGACAGGAGGATCACTGAGAGTTTGAGGCCAGCCTGGGCTACATCATGAGTTCAAGGTCAAGGCCAACCAGAACTACATAGTGAGACCCTGTCTCATTAATTAAAAAAAAAAAGAAAAGAAAAAGGAAATAAGCTGCCAGGTACCAAAAGAACAGGTAACAAAACTTCAGAAATAAATTTGAAGGAAAGTGAGCAAAAATGATTTACAAAAGATAACAATGCAATGTAAATGGGTATAGAAGAGAGAGGTATCATTTCAGTTCATCTTGAATAATCTCAGACTTGTAGATCCATGGTAGAGTATAAGGTACACAGCTGAAAAATATGAACCTCCACCCCAATTCATACTCCCAATTTAGAGACATTTAGCAGAAGAATGGAAATTCTTTTAAAAGAGAAGGCTTCAAGCTCTGAAATACCAAGAACAATAAAAGTGTACAAAGCACAGATCACAAACAAACAAGTCTTTTTCTCCTAGCTAGACAAGCACACATTTCTTAAGTGAAAGATCCTATCAATCATCCAACAAAACAAAGGGAATATGCATGTTTATTACATCCATGTGTAGAGATTAGATTAAAATATTTTTAAATTCTCAAATTTTTCAAAGATTTTAAAAAAAAAGCATCACATAAACAGGTCCAGAAATCACAGGCATCAGAACTCTCAACAGAAACATGATTAAAGAGACAAAACAAAACAGAAATGCTTTCAGAATCTTTTTTTTTCTTGTACCGGGACTCGAACTCAGGACCCTGCACTTGCCAGGCAGGCACTGTGCCACTGAGCTATATCACTGGCCCTGTTTTCAGAATCTTGAGGGAACAATTTGTATGCTACAGAAAATATAAAATTCTAAAAGATAAAAAATATATATTCAGAAATGGAAGACTGAATTTTTTTATCTCACATTCACTTTTTCTTGTTGGATATATTTCAAGAAAATAAAGAAATTAACAAAGAAAGGGATACATGGGATCAAAATTAAAGAGGTTCTATTACAGAGCTGAACAGAAAAGATAAATGCAACAAACACAGAAACTACTACATTCTGCAAAGTAAATGAAGACCCACAGGCCAACATAAAGGTGTTGGAGGACAGAAGGATTAACTGAGAAATGTTACTTAGTTGTATAGAAAGCAGTGAATATTTTATGAATGTGTTGGAGCATCCTGGAAAAGTAACAATAAGAAAAGGTAATTTATTCCAGGAAAAGCAAAAGACAATACAAAGGAATGTATTCATAGTGTAGCATTTGGTTTAGCAGAAAATGGTATTTACATAATCATACATATCTTAAGATTGATTTTTCACTTAATCTCCAAAGTATACCAACTATTCTGGTTGGATGTATAAAAGGAGAAGGAAGGGTTAAAAGAGATAAGTCCTCATCTATAACCAGAGGTCTATATACTGACTCAAGTTTATAAATTAAGAAAGAACAATAAAGCAGTATTTACACACACGTGCAGCAATGAGAGAAAGAACAGCTTAGATGCAGTTTCCTCTAAGAAGAATGCCTTAAGAATGGGTTCATACCTGTTAAATGCTCCTACACCCCTTGCCTGTCACTTTGGTACTTGTTTTGAGAGAAGAGAGACTTGTGGAATGCCGGCCTTCCCCATGAAACTCTATGAGTGGGTTCAAGTACCCACCACAGTTCATCTTGTTCACTGCTAGATTCCTAGAGCCTTGCAAGTTGCCCAGCACAAGTGACAGAAATTAATTCCTGTTAAACAGGTGAAGATTTTAAATCAGTTACCAAAATGTTAGCATCACATAGAGGAGTTAACTAATGCATTTTTATATGTGACATTTCCAGTAAAACATAATTATTTCTTATGATATATTAATTTTGTACACATCTATTACCCTGAAGAGTTTTGGCTGCTATGTTAGAGCTGGAAAAGACCTTTTGAGATGTGAACCTACTTCCTTGCTTGTAACTAGACTCTGAAGACTTAAAACCTGTCGTAGGACCTCATCAAGGCAGATGATAGGTAACATCAAAAATGAGTTTTATTTTTATAATTTCAACTATTAATTCCACCCATACATAGTTTCACGCATACATGCAGAGAGGGTCAAAATATCAAATTAGTAGGCATTATAGATACATCTATATATTTATAACCTTAATCAGAATTTTCTTCACTTGAACAAATCAATATAGCTCATCCTATCTTTGAAGACTTGTTAACGTAAGGTCATAAATTCTCATTATCTTCTTCTTTTACACACACTTACCAGATCTTAAATCATTCTTTTCCTTAACTTCTAAAATAGTTAAGTCACATCATTTTAAAGGTATGAAAACAGTATAAAATGAAAGTCTCACTCTGGTTCCCCATCCCTTCATTCATTCCCCCTCCACCCAAGATAAGTAATACTAATAACAGATTAAATATATATCATTCCTTTTTCAGATACAAATGGAGCATACTTTACACATGGTTTGTACCTTTTTAAATGTACTTAGGAGATAATTCCTTACAAGTACATAAAAAGCCTTCTCATTCTTCTTCACAGCTATATAATATAAGGATAAGCAATTTGTGAACGGATGGGAATCTTTTCATCTTTTGCATTTAAAACCATGGTGCACTGATTAAACTTACATTGGTAAATTTTGACTTGTTTATAAATCTTGTATGTCTGAGGAAATTTTAAAGAGGAAGTGCTGAATATATGAATCTGTAACACTAGTAGAACTTTTCAAATTTCTTTCCAAAGTGGTATATAAATTTAATTTCCATAAGAAACATGGAAGCGTTCCAGGTTCTTCACATTAAACTCGAGTTCTGTTTATCAAGTAAGTAGACAACGGTATCTTGTTATAATTTCAACTTTTCTTTCATTTGAAGGAGACTGACTCTTTTATGTGTTTAAATGTAAGTTGTAATTTTTATAAGTGTATACAACTATTTTCCTCTCTTTCAACTTGTAGAACTACAACTTCTTTATTGTACAGAGCACTGACCTAGTCCATCTGGGCAGAAGTCCAGTTGCAAAGCCATTGTGTTTGAGTTCCATTCAAAACCATTTTTTAAGGCCAACCTTTTATGTGA
>RJWT010042026.1:0-12195 GCA_004365215.1 Cuniculus paca
TATTTTGTTTGATTTTACTTATCCCTGATGGTATGGGCAGGTATACTGCAGATAACAAGAGGCATTATGGTAGCCTTATCGATTGCTTTTTATCCTGTTTAAAAGTCATGTACCATGTTCACTGCTATGTTTTGAATGACTTTACTCTGTTTTGTTTGGTTTGGTTGTATTCTTTTGAAAAGAAAAAAAATGGAAAAGACTGTGTTGTTTTCATGCTGTGCAGAAGTGATCCCATTTCAGTTTCATGAGGTCCCATTCATTAATATTTGCTTTCAGCTTATGTTGTCTTCCAGCCCTTTTACAGTTCCTGGTCTTTTACAAGTAACATCCATTTTGAGTTGAGTTTTGTGTATGGGGTAAGATAAGGGTCAAATTTCCTTCTTTTGCAAGCAGGTATCCACTTTCCCCAGCAGGACGCATGGAAGAAACGATCCTTTTCCCATGGTGTTCTCTTGTTATCTTCACAAAAATTAGTTGACCACATATGTGTGCCTTTACTTCTGATTGTCTCTCTTCATCCACAGCTGTACATGTCTGTTTTTATGCTAGTATCACATAATTTTAATTTCAATAGCTTTGAAATATAATTTTAAATCAGGAAGGGTGATGTTTACACCTGCTTCTTTCCCAGAATTGCTTTGAACATTCAGGGTCTTTTATACTTTTATGCATGTTTAACCTCATTTTTTCTATTTCTGTGAAAAATACCATTGAGATTTTGATAGGGAATGTACTCAATCTGCATACTGTTTTTGTTAGTATACATATTTTTAACAATATGAATTATTGTGGCCCAAGTGCGTAGATTACTATTTCATTTGTCTTCAATTTATTTGATTGACGTTTCATGGCAGAGTTGCTTCATGATTTTGGTTAAATTTATTGCTAGGTTTTGTGCAGGGGTTTGTTAGATGTCCTCATGAATGGAGATTGTTCTCTTTATTTCTTTATCATTAAGGTCATTATTTGTCTATAAAAATGCAACTGAATATTACATACTGAGTTTATATCCTAAAACTTTACTGAATTTATTCTACTAGCTATTGAGTGTGTAGTGAGTTCAAGACCAGCCTGTACTAAGCAAAATCCTGTCTCAAAAAAAAAGTGAAAGAAAGAAAGAAACAAACAAACAAAATAAGGGACGCAGGATCTATTGGGAGGTTTTACGTCATTGGTTTGTGCCCTTCAATGGAATTATGGGGATGGTTCTCTCTCTCTCTCTCTCTCTCTCTCTCTCCCCTTCCCTCCCTCCAACACTGCCTCCATGTTTCCCTCCTTGGAAAACTCAAGTTCCAGCTGTGCTCCACCATATATTCACCACCATGATTTGCTGCCACAGACCCAAAGCAAGAGGGTCATTATTTACAAAGTGAAACCTCTACAACTATGAACCAAAATGTACCTTTCCTATCTGGAGCTTGATTATCTCATGGAATTTTCACAGCAATGAAAACTAACATAATGTGCAAAAAGACCAGAGGGACACACTCCAGAGAGGCACTTGTGTCTTTGATATCCCAAGGTACTTACTCGACATTCTATCCTTTCTTTGGTGGGAAGAGATGTCAGAGGTAAGAACTTGTCTTTCAGTTTGGAAGCAATATCTCAATGTGCCCCAAAGACTGGGATCCTACAAATTTCACCAAGGTGAAATGTACCTGAATATTTGTGGGATTTATTTCCTGCACTCAGAAAAACAACCACCTTACCAACTCATGTACAATAATGGGTTCCTTGCTTCATCAGCTTTAGGAACATAATATCACGAGTGCAAAAGACTAGGTTGGTGTCTTTTTTTTTCTGCTCTTTTTGAAGCAGGGTCTTGTTATGCAGCTCAGGCTGGTGTTGGGCTCACTTCGTATCCCGGGCTGGTCTTGAACTTGAAAGAATCCTCCTGCCTCAGCCTTCCCAGTGCTGGGATTATGCCACCACGCCTGGATACTCAGGTTGGTGACTTGTAGAAGGGAATAACCAAGGTCTATGAGAACAGACATAATCCAAGATAGGATAGTGAAAGTATGTGATCAGCCATGTCAACAGAAAGCAGAGTGTTTCTGGTGGCCTTTGCTAATAAGTACCAAACGGCACATGTACACACACACACACACACACACACACACACACACACACACACAGAAAGAGAGAGACAAAAAAATCAGATCAGTAGCTATATATCATTCATCAATTATGTCAATTTTCTTAGCAATAGATTCATATACAGTGCAACAGTGTCACCTGGAAAACCCACCCAGTTTTTCAAGGATATTCCACTGTCATCCTCCTAGATCTCTCTGTGCTTTACTCAAGTCCACCAGATGGGGGAATTGGCAATTCGATAGAAATCACTACCTCTGCATCTTGTAAGCCCTTGCTGTCTGCCCTAATCTCTGCAAATCTTCTAAAGGTGCACTAGTGAATTCTCTGCACCATTTTATGGGTTGAAGCAGCGCTCATGACTTTCATCTGTACTTCCCTGAGAAAATAGCCTGCATTTGCCAGGTCAGAGAGGACACGTATGTTTCTAGTGCTGCTGGAAGTACACACTGCAAATGACAGAAAACCAGAGGAAGGGTTCACTGTGAAGCTCGCACATGCTCTTCAGTACTTTCAGCTGCCTGTGACACTCGCTCAACTCTGAAACCCAACAGAATCTCTGTTTTTCTTCTATTTACACCTTGGTTGTAGAACTAGAAGAACATTTTGAAGAAATGGCAAGTCAGGAAATTTTGGACTTGCTGGTTCATGCTAGTTTCTTTGGATATTTCAGATCTAAGTTCCAAGGAAAGACATTTAATTACTTAAAAAGGATTTAGAAAATCTCTGCAGATATAATAGTCATTCATTTAGCTGCTCTTGGCAATTTGACAGGGCATGATCAACATTTCTGAAAGAAGTTCTTAGGAAAAACCTTTGTTTACCTAAGTGGGGAAGTGTTTACACAAGAGGTAGCACAGTCCACAGAAGGGACAATTTCAGGTGTGCCTCAGTAGAGAGGGGTGATTCTAGTTCACATGGACCTATGGTGGACTTCATGAGCGACTAGAAGACAGAGAAGCTCCAAGGCTCAAGACATAAAGAAAGGATAGGCGATGGAGATGCTAATCACCTCACTGTATCAGAGCAGGCTGTGTGCATGTGTTGAAATCCCACACTGTACTCTATGGATGTGCACACTTGGTCCATGTTGATAAAAACGAAGGACACAGGCAAATCTCATGCGATCAAAACACATATAGTCACTTGCCACTCATATCATTTTTATTCTTTTTATTTTTTTCATGACAATTTCAATAGCCCCTCTTCTCTATCTAAAGACACGATGTGATGAGCGCCCCCCTTTGCCAGCCCTGCCATGCAATGCCCATCACTCCTTCCCGTCCAAGTGCAGGAGCCTGGGCCTTGAAATCAGAAGATTCTTCCTGACTCCCACCCTCCGCCTGGAATGTTCCCTTGAGAGCACTTCAAGACAACTCCATTCATCAGAGATGCTCTACAGACTTCAGTCCTCCATGCTTCCGCATCTTGCCGAGCCCATGAGTCTCTTTGGCCTCTGTGCCCTATCATTCCTACTCACTAGAAAACGAAGACCTTTGCTTTATGTTTCAGTGAATGTGTGGTCTTCCTGATAATTTTCCCTGGAAAGAGTATTTATCTCCAGGTGACTTCACCAATTTTGTTCAGAAAGCAGTGATTTCAGAAAGCACCTAGATAGAAATGATGGGAGGTTCATCAGGAGTAAAATTGGAGCTGAAAGTGGTTGCAGAAACCTGTAATCCTGGCATGCTGGGAAGTGGCTGAGGGAAGAGGGTCACACAGCTGCACTCAGCTTGACAATGTGGAGACTTGGCCCCGTACAAAACAAAACATCAAAAAGGGCTGTGGGGTGTATCTTAGTGTGAAGACCTTGGGTTCGTTCCACAGTACCATCAAAAAGACAGTAAAATTGGTATACATCTTCCGGTATATACATAAAAGTCAATAGTATGGAGCAGAGGAAATGATGGAAGTACAACTGCACAGGACACTATGGATGAATCATAAATCTACGAATTTGAGAAGACCCATGATACAAAAGTAGATCCTCACTAAGAAGCCTACAAAATCAAAGATCAGAACGAGGTAAAGGTATAAGGAAGCCAAGAGGAGAGGCAGGAGACTAGTAGCTAATTATGGCAAGTCCACTGAGCGGTGGTGAATGAACCCAGAGGGCTTAAGGGGTGCTGGCAAGGTTGCTCCGTGAATTTGGTGCTCGGTCTGTGAAAGGTCCTTTACTAATTAGTCATCACCGTGGACCTTTGCTCGAAGGCATCAGCCAATCTTTCTCTAAACCTCCTTTTCCATTCGTCAAGAAATGTGACAGAGAAGAAGTAAGGAAGGGAGGAAGATCTTTAAGTCATGTTGTTATCTTCACGTGAGAAAGAAAACCTTCAGAAATATTCTTATTGGTAAACTTGGCATAAAGCAGGACACTTTAAAATTAAGGCTTCTCTTGCCAAATAGAACCAAGTAGTTAATACTTCATATGTCTTTCCAGAGATGAAATAACAGTAGTAGCAGATAAAAAATTTATTACACAGAATAATATATCTTCTGGCATGTACATGGAGGATTGGGCCCAGGATCTCATGCATGATAAGCATATATTCTCCTACTGCTCTGGCTAGTAAAGGGCAGTAATAAGGAAACTATTTTCCAACTTGCTGTTATTTTTAAACATCATTATAGAGACTCCTCACTGTGAGAAGTACTGGCCTTCAAATGAGTAATTAATCAGACTTGCTACGATTTATTGCACAGTCCCCTGTGGCTAAATATAATCTTCCTCAGAGTTCACTGTTGTCCCTAATGATTTACTTTGCCTTTGCTACCTGAAGTCGAAATATCTGTACCTGCACCTGACCTCAGACAGGTCTGGCACCAAGGAGCACACAAATGAAGGACCATGAACTGGAGACATGATGTTTCTCCAGCAATTCAGGGAAGGATCCCAGTCTCTGAGATGTGTGTGCACACGATCTGTCAGAGTGGAAGGGGAGTGCGTCTAACAGCCAAGCTATGTGAGCAGGCCTCACCTGGTACCATTAACCTCTGCTAAACCAAACTGTTTAGTGTGAGGTTGAGATGCCACAAAGATGTTGTCTATTCTTTTCTCTGGATCCCGCTGAGTGAAGATCAATATCTACATTCCCTTGAGTGCATTGATTGAAGGGCCAAGGGCCTTAACCCTTGTACCACCTTGCCTTTGCCATTGGACGAGTCAGAGAAATGGACATTTTCTGGAATAATTCTGCCTGGTGGGTAAAAGACTCAGCCAGAGGCATGGAGGTTCAGTTTGAGACCTTCTCACCCCCTCACTGCATTATGCTGTTGTACAGTTCCCTTCCTACTTCTTCCTCCTTGCAATCTGAAATTTCTATCCCATGACTAAGCCAGCAGGCCAGCAATACAGGCATGGGTACAACTGAGGTTGTGTCTGACATGCAACCAGTCCCACCCTTCCGAGGAAAACCTGCTGGGAGTGGCTGGGAAAGTGGAGCTAAGCCCAAGGGCAGGGCTTCCAGGGAGGATTTATATACTGTTACTCCAAGTGAGCTGCACTGAAGATCCAATTTGGCAGAGCCACCCAGGGGAAGACAACAATGGCGGAATTTCAGGTGGGTAAAAGGGCACTGCACACAGTGGTCTTCAATCAGGCAAATGAGGAGAGAAGATGTGAACTTTCATGACACACAAATAGGAGTACTTCTATGGCACAGAGTTTGCTGTCAGAGGTGCTTGTGTGGAACAGCGAAACACTGGGGATGTGATGCTGGAGATCCTTAGAGGGATGGTTGCTCATGCAGGACCAACATGATCCTATATCATTAGCAGATTGTCAAATTGAGTGTGAGCTCCATTGAGATGATGCAGCATCCTTGAGAGGTGGTCAGCTGACCAGGATGTGTCAATAGCAGAGTGAGTGTAGAAGAGAGGTTGTACAATTTTTCAGCAGGGGTGTGAATGTGAGTGTGTCTGTGAGTACAGCTGGAGCAGTAACAGAGCAAGGGCGCATAGCATAGTTAGCAGGAATTTGGGGAGTGTGTGTATTATTCAGTAGCAATTGAGTCAGACTCTGTGTGTGTGTGTGTGTGTGTGTGTGTGTGTGTATGTGTGTGTGTTGCTAGTGATTTGACCCAGGGTTTTCTTATGCTAAGTCTGAGCTCTATCCCTCAGCAATGATTTCATCTTAGATGCTACAAAGTTGTTATGGGGTGGTATTCCAGACAGGCCTTCTCTTTTCGATAAATAAGCCCTCTAGAGACCTGCACATGTCAGTAATCAGGATTATGGTTTTACACCTATCCAAGTCTTCTAGCCCTGGGAACAGTGTAGAAGGTAGGAATATCTGAGAAGTCTATCTTGTATTGTAGAAACAGATAACATTCAAGTGATGAAACTCAAATGTTACTGCATAATCCAGACTTGAGCCCAGATAGCCTGACTCTTCTACCATTCTTCTGTCACATCAAGGAGACTGGGGCCTGACTGTGGTTGGGTCAAAGGAAAGAGGAGCCAGAGTTTCACCTTTGACCTCTAACCTGTTGCCTCTAATCAGCTGACCTCCAATCTCTTATTGGAGGAGCACACATACCTGTCACTATTCCTCTCGTCCACTCTCAATCCAACAGATCCCGTTCACTAGGATTGTGTCCTTTCGTGAGAGTTCTACAGTGACGATCTCTGGGACACCTAACCATGTTTTCCGGTGAGTTGTGCACAGTTAATGGGTGGGGGTGGGGTTGAGAAATGAGACTCTTGGGGCTCAGGTGCTCACATCTGATCTGGGCGATGCTGAGGTGTTCAATTAGCATGATGGCCCCACAGCACCCAGCAGGTCTGGAGACTCACACAGCACAAGGATTATTTGCTGGGCTCTGCTCAGAACTTGATTTCTGGGGTCGAACACTGAGGTTGGGGCTGTGGCACTGTCTCAAGGGACACAGGCTTCTCAGGGGATGCACAATCAATAGGCCTGGCTCAACAGCTGCTACTTACTTTTATTGCTGGGATAAAGACACAGCAACTCACCACCAAGCTCTACAGGGACAAGAATTTCAATATCACCCAGGAAAGCCTTCCTTCCATCCTGAGAAAATCATGGGATGGTATTTCCTCACTGATTTTGTGTGACACGACAAGGAAGGCACAGACTCAACATGCTGTGTGCTTTGCTCTTCAGAAAGGAGCCACTACTGCAGGTGGATTTCCACACTGGCACGGATGACAAGTCTGACATCGCCTTCTCCTTCCAAGTGCACTTCGGCAAGTATGTGGTAATGAACAGTCTTCAGGGCGATGAGTGGGGGCGTGAGAAGAAGATCTACAAGATGCCCTTTGAAGAGGACCGGGCATTTGAACTGGTCATCTCGACACTGAAAGATAACTACCAGGTGAGTGCTCCCAGGGTCCACCCCTACTCGGACTTCCTAGTCTCTCGGAGGCCTCAGTGCTCCATGACCTTGTCTTGAGAGTCCTTTGGAGGCCATCCTCTGTAACTTCTGGCCCAGTTTTCCATCCCAGAGCAAACCTGCTGATCCTCCACCCTTGTGTCTCCATCCAAATCTGGCCAGCGTGCAAAGTCAGCTCACACTGCTATTTCCCCTCACCATGCACAAAGTCTTCTGTCTTCACCCACAGCTGTCATTTCTACCTGTGCTCTCATTTAAATTTTCAGGCAGCTGATGAGAAAAAATATGCATTTGAATCACAAGTTATCAATCATTCAAAAATTGAGTCTTCCTGTCACTCCTAAACCTCAATCCTTCTCCACATGGTAGCTGCTCAATGCTTCTTCATTCTCTGTCCTGAGATAACCCACACTTACAAAAGCTTCGTGTGTCTGTGTTTGAGTGTGCACGATTTCAGTCTTTGCTTTTGGGAGAAACACTTGTATTCATTTCTCTATACAATACACTTTGAGAAGTAGAGTTTATCTTTGAATGTTTTTATTATTTTAGTTTATCAGTACATGTGTGTGATACATAATGTTTACATTCCTTGTGGAAAGTTGTACATGTATAGAATACACCTTAACTCCCGTTGTCATCGCTTTTGCCTTCCTTGTCCCATTCCCTTTCTCTTTTTGTAGTGCTTTTCTGTACATAATGTTTGCATTCCTTGCCTGTTGTTGGTATTGGTTGTCGAAGACAAATCTTTTTTCTGATTTTAAAGAGAGTAAAACAAAACTAAACAGAGTAGAACAGAACAAATCTGATCAGGACAGAGCAATGCAAGCAATGCGGGACTTCAAAACAAGACAGTTGGAAATCAACAATGGCTACCATAGCATCTCCTGTTTTCTAGAAGAATAAATCTTAGAAACAGAGAGTAGAGGAGTGGTTACAAGAGCCTAGCCATGATGCAAGGGAAGAGGCGGGTGGGCAGGAGATGGGTAGCGGCCACAGGGTTCAGATGGATAAGTAGAATGATTTTGAATGTTTTAGAGCACAGGAAGATAATGATGACTGGTGATGATGAATTCCATATCTCAAAATAGCTAGTAGAGAATAGTTTGAAATTACCAATATCCAGAAATGATAAATATCTTAGATGATTAACATATCAATTGCTTATTACAAACTGTAGACATGTACTGAAATATCACATGGTATCCCCACACATGTAATATTTTTACATATGGATTAAAATCCAAATACGTTTTTAAAAAGAATATGTCTTTTGGAAACCATTCCATCCATTGCCCTGTTCTTAATGATTGCATAGTCCTCCCAGAACTGGTTCAAATTTCCCCAGAATGGATCAATATTTAGGTGATTTTGAATATTGTGCTCTTCTAGAGATTGTGTTTCTATATAACTCATCATTTTCTCTTTCTTTCTTCTTTCTTTCTTTCTTTCTTTCTTTCTTCTCTTTTTCTTTCTTTCTCTTTGTTTTTTGAGGGGATGAGGAGGACTATTTCAAAGAAATGGAATAGGTGGGTCAAAACCTATGTGTGTTTTAAATTTGATGAATTAATGCCTGAAAATTCCAAACTGCATAACCTCAGCAGTAAACAATACTCATAATTTTGCTGGACCTGGGGGCACACAGGTGTATTCCCAGCACATGATAGACTGAGGCAGGAGGCTCACCATGAGTTTGAGGCCACACTGAGATACAAAGTGAGTTTAAAGTCAGCCTGGACTACATAGTGAGTCCCTGTCTGGAAACAAACAAACATACAAATTGCATATTTGTGTCTTTCTCATATCAGTAGGCAAAAAGGTTGACATTTTACTAAGACTAGGGTGGGAAATGCTTTCATATGCTTATAATCATCATTTGTGAGTCATGTGTTGTCACCTCTGAGAACACTCAAGTTTCAGTCTTTACCTCCATGAGTCCAAATCTGAGTACTCAAAGCAGAAACTGGGCCATCAGCAGCAATGGCAGTTGAGGGATAGAAACTTATGCATTCAGTCAACTGTATTGAGCTCTGACTCTGTGGCTGCTTCTGAGCAAGACACAAGGATTCAAGACTCATGATATTGTAACTGGCCATTGGGATCTGCTAGGGTAGTAGAGAAGCTGAGTGACACCGAGTGGTAAAACCTCACTGGAGGAAGAAAGGAAACAGAAAATAGAGTGAACAAGTGTCTGAAAGAGTCCAAAAAGGTAGCCTGTAAATAGAAACATAAGCATTGGGCTCTGTGGTATGGTTGGGAGTTTACTGAGTGACAAATTGGGTAGTAGGGGAGAAGTAGGAAACACTAAACACTTGTTTAGCTGCACACTGTGTGTCTCACACATATTCTCTTTGTAGATCTCAGTAAATGGCAAACACTGCTTCGACTTTGCCCATCGAATCCCACTGAGTTCTGTGAAGATGATCCAGGTGTGGAGAGATGTCTCCCTGAGCTCCGTGGATATCCATCACTGATCATGAGTAGAATCCTCATTGTGGAAAGAGGTTTCTCTCTCTAGATGACCACTGTATTCCCACAGCTCACTACGAATCATTCCACATGGTGCCTTGAAAGCATTTGGTCATTAAAAGTTTACAAAACTTCACAGGATCTGGTTATTGTTTTAGAGAGAAAGAAAATAAATGGTCATCACCATGAGCCCTATGGGAATTTTCTGGAAGGGATGAGGGAACCCAAGTGGAGAAATCTGGGCTGCTGTGTAGTTCAGCAGCAGGGCCTTGGTGTAGCCTGCTTGATTCCTCAAATTACATTCTCAGCACTGCTGAAATAAGTAACCTTGAAATAGAGGATATATCTTTCTGTGACCAAAGGAGTCAGGTCACTGAAATGACTGAGAAACCTTGGGAGCAATACTTTTGTAAAGTCATTATATGTCTGACCCTCTGAAGCAAGATCCTTACCCAGTTTCAACTGCTACATGGAAATGTTAGACAGCATCTATTCCCACACAGAAGTAGTTGGTGGCTTGGGGAGAAAAATTCCTTTGGAAGTTAATTGACTCTACTGCTTAATTGTAGTGATACAAAACTGACTAATACAAGTATCTATCACAAGATATAAAGAAAAAATTAAATCAAATTGAATTTATAGAAAAGCTTAAAAGCTCAAGAATGACAATGAGCACGTGTCTTAGCTCTCCCTGCAATGTGGAGAAAATTGAAGCATACAGTGAAAAGTCTTCTTTGCTTCTCACTTATCCACCACAAATCCAGTTAATCACAGTTATTGGTTTCCTATATTTGCTTCCACAACATCTTCATACATTAAAGGGCAAATATGAATATGGATTTTTTCCCGATTTTATACTGATGGTTGACACACACGCACATGCACACACACACAAACACAAACACAGACACATACCTACACTCCTTGGGGTCCATTTAAATGTTACATGTTTGTAAAAAGTATCATATTCCAATCTATGGATGAACCATAGAATATATAACCAGCTCTTTATTGAGAAGCACTTGGGTCTTCCTCCTCTTTCCTGTCACAAACAATATTACAGTGAATAACTTTGTACATTCGACAGTTACTCAAGGAAGTCCACAGGATGGATTCCAATAATCCAAGTTTACATGCACTTGTAATTTTAATTTGTGTATCCAAATTTTCTTGTATAATCTTCACAATTTTGCATTTTACTCACAAAACATATGAGTCTCCCTTTGACTCACTGGTTAGCTAGCACACTGCAGTCTCAAAATTCTAGGATGTTGCCAGTAAGACAGGGAAAATAATTTCAGTTCAACCTTGGATGAACATCCTTTGATGTGTCTAATACCCACTGTGACAGTTACCCAAAACTGCCCTCACCATTCATACCAATTGCAAGTTCAGAAGTGCCTAACATTTTTCATAAGTTCAATAGCTAATAAGAAGGACTCTCAGAACTCACTGCCAGGTGGGAGACTGTTATAATTTATCACTAGGAAAGCCTTCATATTGAGCTTGGTCAGGGGAAGAAGGCTATGGGGCAGAGTTGAGCAGGGATGCACACTGGAGCTTCCATTAGTCCTCACCCTCATCAGGAAATAGTAGCTTTCCATGCATCAGTATTTTATGATACACAGAGAGTAATGTCAACCAGCAAAGCTCACAGTGACCAGAGTCTTTACTGGGCTTCTTGATTGACTGCCCCATGTGGCTCTGTGTGGCCAATTCTGGTCACTAACTTTACCAGAGTTTAAAAACTCAAGCCTGAAGCCTTCATCCTCATCCTGTTCTTGCTGTGGCTTCATCCCCACCCTCAATCTCTTGTGACTATCTAGTTTGCCTAGGATCCTCATCTGACATTACTCTGTTGGCTTGTTTTGGTTTGTTTCTTGGTGTGGCTCTGGGAATGGAAACCCAGGACAGTCTACCACTGAACTACATCTCCTGTCTATTTTTTATTTTGAGATCATTTTCTTCAGTTGCCAAGTGGAACTTGAACTTTCAATATACCTAAGTCAGCCACCCAAAGTGCTGGAATGACAGGTGTGCATCGTCCCACCCAGCACTGGTTTTGTTTCTGTTAAGTGAATTTCTAAGAGCAAACCTATAGATTGGTACATTTATTTGTGTTTCATAGATATTCTAAATCACAAGTTAAAATCAATTACTGACTCTGACTATGCTTCTGCTCCTTGTCACATAGTCATCCTTGACAGTCTGTGTCCCACTGCTTTCCCAGACAGTGACCTAGGTCATGGTGACTGTGTCCAGCAGTTGTATCTATTTTTTT